>CM019707.1:8863006-8879068 GCA_009760885.1 Achatina immaculata
TAAAGGCCAAGAGTTCTATTTCTTGTACAGAAACCATGTTTAATTTAGCAATCATCATGTTCTTTCTATAAAGGCCAAGAGTTCTATGTCTTATACAGAAACCACGTTTAATGTTTTAAGCAGCACCTCAGTAGACTCTTAGTTAAATTTTGTAATATAATCATCATTTTTAATATTGTCTTTCCTGTTTCATGTCTCGGTGACCAAACAGAGAATTATTTACGTAACATCTTTCCATACTGGTGGCCATGTTGGCTGCGTGGTTAGTCGCTCTGATTACTAATCAGGTGAAACTGGGTTCAAATCCCAGTTGCGAATATTTTGTTTCCTTTTACCACCACACCAAAAAAGGCCCCGGGAGCCACCCACCCTCTAAAAGTGGTTACCAGAGAAAAGTGGATACCAGAGAAAAGTGGATATCAGAGAAAAGTGGATACCAGAGAACAGTGGATACCAGAGAAAGCTGGTAAATGGCGCCAGGGGTAATATTGACCACATCACACGTGTAGGTCCCGAAGGTCTTGGAAATATGGACCTAACACTATATCCCCAGTAAGCCTTACTCCCATGGAAACCAGGATATTACCTTCACCTTTCTGCCTCTACACTTTGACCTGGTTACAAATGCTTTCTTCATTTCCCAGTGTACATTGCTTTCTTTGACATTTTTGTTTTCTGAAATTGCTAACAAAATAACTGAATTTAACAATTAGGTTATAGTAAAAAGGAAAGATTTTACCACGTGAACATTTAAGACAAGTAATATAGGAGTTTGAAAATAACAGGAAACAGGAATGACAAAAACAACTTTGTGGAACTTTAAGGAAAATATGTTAAGAAAAACTCAGTACTTCAACATGTGGCAGTTTCTTCAAATTATTGTGGATGAAATAAGTCAAATACGCTGCAGACAGTTCACGAAATACGGAAGAGAAGGACGACATCCTTATGAAAGATAAAATGGGAGATGGAAACAAGAAGCAAAGAAACTATTTGAGATATTACCAAACTGGCCATCAAAGACGTCATTGGAGATTTATTATATTAGGATTCACAAACAATTTTAGACTCGAAGTAGTGTGTTTAACATTCAAAATCAAACCAATCTTCTACTGTACTTGTTTTTTTTTGTTGCATCTATATAGTTTCTAACCTCATTTACGTAGGTGAGCAACGTTTTATTGAACTTGCCAGCAACTCACCGTCGTTGTAGAGGCCGGCATGTCGACCATAGATTTGTTCCACTCATTAGGGTTTGAAGTATGGGTAAGATATTTGTCCATTGTCTGCACCCACTGTGGCGTTCCCTCTATACCTGCCTGCGTCATCTTTGAAGCAAAGTCTGGAGATGTAATTATTCCAGAAAGAATGTAATATACGAAGACGCACAATCTCAAATTTCAAAATCTCAACGAAACTTAACGAAACTGAATCCTAGATATAAATAATATATAAATAATCATAAAACTGTGTAAACCCATTTCCCAAGAAAATTCTATTCCACGAAATCACACTGAGGCTACGAACGTTTATTTCCATGTACAAAATTGGCCAATTCAGGTTTCAACGAACTATATTAATGTTTTAAAATTTGATATCATTAAAAGTGCCGCGGTTGTTTTGTGATTAGTGCTCTAGCCCGCCGATCAGAGTGCCCCGTGTTCGATTTTGCACTTGGGCCGAAGTTTTCTGACAGAAAGGCACAAGGGTCACCAAAGCCTCAGAAAATGGGTACCTGGATTTCCCTAGGGAAACAAAGACGGCGAGGACATGTACTGGCAATAGATTTCCCTAGGGAAAAAAAGACGGCGAGGACATGTACTGGCAATAGATTTCCCTAGGGAAAAAAAGACGGCGAGGACATGTACTGGCAATAGATTTCCCTAGGGAAACAAAGACGGCGAGGACATGTACTGGCAATAGATTTCCCTAGGGAAACAAAGACGGCGAGGACATGTGCTGGCAATAGATTTCCCTAAGGAAACAAAGACGACGAGGACATGTGTTGGCAATAGATTTCCCTAGGGAAACAAAGACGGCGAGGACATGTGCTGGCAATAGATTTCCCTAATGAAACAAAGACGGCGAGGACATGTACTGGCAATAGATTTCCCTAGGGAAACAAAGACGGCGAGGACATGTGCTGGCAATAGATTTCCCTAAGGAAACAAAGACGACGAGGACATGTGCTGGCATCCCTGTCTCAAATGCTGCAGTGAGTAAGAAACGTGAAGACACTAGCATTGCACACCCCTACCACACTCAAATGCTACGGGACATCATTTTTATTTTGTTTCTATGTATCTCAGCGCTGAGATGGCGATGAAGACGTCAGACGTAATCCTCTGTTACATTTAACTCCCTTAGCGCGTAACAAAGCTGCTAACATAAGCTCTTACTATTCATGTATTTTCAGCTAATGCCTTTGTCTTGGAAACACATGCTTGAGAAATGATTGTGTACTGGTAAAAGTTTGATATGATTCGTTATATTTGTTCTGACCGATCCATAAAGCATATTTCTTAACAGATCATGTTACCTGAACTATAACTTGGGTTTTATTAGAAAGACTAATGACGTCCAGGTGCAGTAATTCAAATACCTTGGAGCAGTAATACATTCAGATGGGAATTGCAGAACAGAAATTAGGAACAGAATAGCCCAAGCAAAGACTACATTTCAGAAAATGAGAAACATATTATCCAACACATCTTTATCAATGAATGCAAAAAACGAGTCATAAAATACTATATATATAACCTGTCTTATTATATGGAAGTGAATCATGGACAATAGACAGGTCTGCACAAGAATCATTGGAAGCGGTAGAAATGTGGTTTATTAGAAGAATGTTGCGAATTCCCTGGACATCAAAAATAATTAATGAAGAATGTATGAGAAGAGCTAGAGAGAAAAGAAATCTTACCACAAAAATAAATAAATAAATAAAAGATAAACAATGTGCTTTCAAAGGACATGCAAAGAGAAAAGGGGGCATTGGAAGTATTGTAGCAGCAAGAAAAAAATAGAAGGAAGAAGAGCCAAGGGAAGACAAGAGAAATTATACTGGACAGCTTGACGAGATGGTGTGAGAGATCACCAACTGAGCTACATGAAAAATCGGGTACTCTGGAGAAGCATAATAGCCAACGCCAGATGATGATGATGGTGATGATGATGATGATGATGATGATGATGATGATGAAATTAAACTCATATATATATATTAAATACTTTTTAAAAATCCTTCACGTAAAAGATATTTCTAAAGAAGAAAAGCTACTCTGGGAAAATTGACACTTGACTAAATTTGAAAGGTGGTTTGTCTAATAAATCGTTGAAAAAGATTAGCAAATTCTGAACATGTAATGATCATTTAAGCTTCAGATCTTTCAAAATCTTCTGAACATATTCTCTTATGTTCCGGTGTTAACGGCAGGAATTCAGAAAATAATTTTTCTTCTGACTAGGAACATTGATAAATTCTGAGACTGAAAACCAACAGAAGAAAAAAAAACATTTAAATCGAAATGTATTTATTAAGTAGTTACAGCATAAAGAGGTGAAGATGTACACACACAAGTAAAGAAATAGTGACAGTATAAAATTGTACACAATGGTGGCTGTGTACAAAATGTGCAAGTGTGTGTAAAGGTGTACAAAACTAAACATGAAATCACACCTGACACGGGGGGAAAAAATTAACCTAAAATGTAACAAAATGGCACAGGTGTTCCTCTGATAACAGATCTTATTTCTATCATTTTCTTTCATAATTAAAACTAGAGTTCTAAATATATTAAATCAGACCAGGTTCACTGAAAGACTTTACTTGGACTGAGCTTGACGACCGGGAGGGGGGGGGGGGAACGATCAACTTCATGGGAAGAAGTGACCTGGTGGAAAGTGTAGGACGCCTGAATGCCCAACAATACGTCGCTGAAAGTGTTCGTCCTCGCTTCCTTCCACTTCTGGCTGCACGTAATTCGATTTTTCAGCAGGATAACGCTCGACCTCATGTGGCACAACTCACCCCCAGTTCCTCGCTGACAACAACGTCCAGACCATTCTGTGGCCATCCATGTCATCAGATATGAACAAAATAGAACACTTATGGGATGAACTAAACAGACAAGTCCGCCAGCGAGACGTGGCGCCAACCAATCTCCGACACTTGTCTCTTGCACTGCGGGATGAGTGGGCATCCACCCCACAACAACAGATCCAGCGTTAATCGGATCAATATCAAGGAAATGTTCTCTGATGCAGGCCAGAGGAGGCCATACACCTTACTGAAACAGAGGCCTCAGTCGCAAAGAATAAAAGTTCGAACCAAATTTAATGAACATCATTTCATTGTTAAAGTCTTAAAGTTTCTTCACGCCAAGATTGAAACATTAATTCCGTAAAATATAATGTTGATACAAGTTTGAAATCTGTTGCCAATTACAACTATAATAGTGTTGCGTTTCTCTTTTTAAACAGTATTTTTTTGGTATTTAGATTTGAAAAACATGGAGTGGCAAAGTTTCTCTAAAATCTTGCAAAACCTTTACTTAATTTGAACTTATATATATATATATATATTGGTCTACACATTCGGGCAGTATTTGGCTACTGGCCATGTCTGCGAACACTCGGGACTCGAAACAGCATCAACGTGTAGGGCTCACCATACAGGAAGATCTCGTACACTATGGGGTGTTAAAGACTTTTTGCAGATCTAACAGACCTTTCTACAGAACTTAAAAAAACATTTCTATAGAATCCTTGTGCCCTTCGTTAGAACTATTAAATCTTTCAATAAAACTATTGCATCTTCCAAAAAGAACTAATAATCCTTACTTTAGAACTAATTTCTCGCCCTGGATGGAGAATATATTTAGACAAAAATTGACGCTGCGCGAAAAAAAAAATATCTGTTTTTAAATTGTAATATCCCTCAAAAATATTTTGTCCACTGTACCATGGGTTTAAACTAAAAGTGAGCTACTAATACCGATAATACATTGCGGAGACGTTATATTTTCTCTGTTTTCCTTCTGTTTGACAGTTACTGACTTTATGTTATTTGTACGAAATCTCTACTTTATGTCGTAACGTTCCGGTCGATTGCTTACTTTTTCATAGATGAAAATAAAACAAAACATTGAAACAGTAAACTGGACAATTCTCTGCTCACTTTTATTACTTGGCGGTGCAGTTATCAACAAGCGTTTCCTCGTCAAAACTAAAGTTAATGCCCTGTAGAAAGACAAATATAACCAAGTTTGACTTTGTTACCTGCCGTGAAAGCTGCTTTCAAAACCTGCAGGTCGGATCACGTGACCGAAACCCAGGTCTGCGCTCACGTGGCGAAGTTGTGAATGTTGCTAGGGCCTGGCCTTGAATACGTTTGGTGGATGACTCTTTAAGTTATTTTTGTACACAAAGAAAGGAGTGCTCATAGCCCTAGACTCACTTAATCAGACACATCATTTTCTTTACAAGCCTTTTCTCATAATATAACACACACACATACACACACACACACACACACATATATATATATATATAATATATATATATATATATATGTCTTACGGTATAGACAAAGTTATTTGTTGAATCTTACCGCTTTGTTTTTTTAGTTTTGGATTTTAATTTTTTTTCATGTGTCACAAAGAAACTCCACGGCGACGCACACAAAAACTCAGGTACACCTCGTTGTTGTTACAGACGAAGAAGAAATCAAATCTAGTTTAATGACATCATGAGTGCAATAATTTCCAAACGCCACGAACAAAACGGTAGTTAAGGGGAAATAAAATCAATGAAACAGGGGGATTATTATGAAACTAAGGACACATTTTGTGATGGAGACAGACAGACAAGACCTTTTCTTGGTTTGATGTGTTTTGAAAGGGTTCTGTCGAGTTGACTTCTTGTGTTTTGATACCTCCGATAATGCCTCTGTCTCCATGCGTATGCTGGATGTAGTGACTGCAAAGGCACGCGATCTCTTTGCCACAACTCTTCCGTTGCAGTAGGTGACAAAGCCCCATCTACTTTTATTTCTTTTAGTCATTGAGCCATCTGTGTATAATACCATATCTGAAGACCACAGTGTCTCTGAAGTATCTGCCCAACCTGTAGTTCAAGTACACCGTGTACCCAGTCTGTACGAGCTGTACAACAACTTGTGTTAGCTGATGCTGGTCCAGTACTAAAATCCAGCCCTCCCCTGGTGAAATATTGTCCAGGTCACTTCCATGATTGTCTCCCCTTTGCCAACCGAAGTTCCTTATGAAGAGAATGATTTTTCATACTTGTAAAGCTCTTTCTGTTAGTGTTCGTAAAGCATAAATGGCATTGTGTGTTCCCTTTCCTTCAACAAATCCAAACTGTTCATCTGCTATTTCCATTTTTATCTTTTCCCTTGTTCTTCTCATAATTATTCTCAGAAGTAGCTTCGTTATGTGACATGAGAGGCTGATAGTCCGGTGGTCGTCACATTTCTTTGCACCTGGTTTCTTTGGTAGTGCTATAAACGTGGATTTAATTAGGTCACTGGGAATATAACCACTGTTGTAAATGCCATTCAGTAACTTGGTTATTATTTTTATTCCTGTCTCCTCTAGTGCCTCTATTTCTTCTATTGTTATATTATCAGGCCCAGTCGCTTTTCCTTTCTTCATGTGTTTGATGGCATCTATGAAATCATCTTCAAGTATTGGTGGTCCCTCACAGTTTTCAGTATCTGGTGTTAATTCTGGTCTTTCTCCTCCATATAGCTCACCGATATACTCTGTCCACCTGTCCACAATGTCTTCTTTTCCCATTAACATTTTACCTTCTTTCGATTTCAGGCATCCTGTGGTATATTTTGTTTTCCTGCCTGTGAGTTCATTAATTCGTTTGTGCATGTTTTTGCTGTCTTTAATATGAGAGTCCTCTATCTGTCTGCACTGCTCATTTAACCACACTTCTTTTGCTTCTCTGCATTTGCGTCTTATTTCTTTATTTATCCTCCTCTTGTCCATCAGTCCTAAGATGTCGTCTGTCATCCATTTATTTTTAGGGGCTTCTTTTTTTGGTGGTATTATCTCCTTAACAGTTTGGTGGATAGAATCTCTTAACATTTCCCATTGTTCATCTATACTATTTATATTTGCTATTGCATTGTATCTATTTGTTATAATAACTTTGTATTGTTCTCTCAGTTCTTGGTCATTTTTAAGAAGTTCTGTATTCAGTTTGATGTTTCTCACTTTTCTGCCTGCTTTCTTTAGCTTTATTCTAACTTTTCCACAGAGTGGGTCATGGTCACTATTGCAGTCAGCTCCTGGCATGGTTTTTGTTGTCAGTAATGCATTGCGGAATCGTTTGTTGATTAATATGTAGTCTATCTGGTTAAAAGTCTTTTTGTCTGGACTGCACCACGTTGCCAGTCTTCGAGGATGTTGTTTAAACCAGGTGTTTCCTACAACCATGCTGTGTATTCTTGCCCATTCAATTAATTTATAACCTCTGTCATTCCTCTCCCCCAGTCCATAGTCACCAACGATGTCTGAAGTTCTTCCTTTACCAACTTTGGCATTAAAATCTCCCATGACTATGGTAACTTCATGTGACTTTGTGTGTTTTAGTGCTGTCTCTATGTCATTATAAAATAGCTGTAAATCTTCTTCAGAGCTTTCAGATGTTGGAGCGTACACTTGTATAATATTTATGTTTATTGGTTGTCCTTTCAGTTGGGCTAGCAGGACTCGGTCCGAGATGTTCAAATATCCTACAGTTGTCCTTGCCGTTTGTTCATCAAATATAATTCCTACTCCTCGTTCGTGTTTCTCACTTCCTGAATATATTATTGTATATTTATCTGAGTTTATCTTCCCTGCACCTGTCCATCTAACTTCACTCATTCCTAATATGTTGATCTTCATCCTTTCCATTTCCATCTTTACATTTTCTAATTTTCCAGCCTGGAATAAAGTTCTAACATTCCATGTTGCTATTTTGAACTTGCTATTTTTGCCACCAGTAGCTTGATGACGATCTGGCCTCACCTGTGGCTCGTGAGCTGCCCTACCGGACAAGGCTGTTCCAGAGGAACATCCATTAACGTCGTTCATGATGAATCGATTAATCTGTTTAAGCATAATTATTCTTGGGAATTACAACAGTGGTTTCCCGTTGCCTTCTGTCGGTTTGTGTACGGACTCTCCGCTAGCCTTTGGACTCCCTGTCCTACCCGCAAGGCAGCGGGAGCGAGAGGTTTTAAGGCGCCTCTGACCCGCCTGGTATTCCCTTCACTGAGCACCTGAGGCACTTTATAGGAGTAGTAGAGCCACCTACTACCCCACCTCGCTCTCTGAGTCTACCGCTTCTTATCTTTACATACTTGTAAATCTGATGTATGTCTTGATCTTTGTATACTTGTAAACCTGATGTATGTCTTGATCTTTACATACGTGTAAACCTGATGTATGTCTTGATCTTTACATACTTGTAAATTTGATGTACGTATTAATCTTTGCATACTTGTAAACCTGATGTATGTCTTGATGTTTACATACTTGTAATCCTGATGTATGTCTTGATGTTTACATACTTGTAAACCTGAAGTATGTCTTGATGTTTACATACTTGTAATCCTGATGTATGTCTTGATCTTTACATACTTGTAGACCTGATGTATGCCTTCATCTTTGTAAACCTGTAAATCTGATGTATGTCTTGATTTTTGTATACTTGTAAACCTGATGTATGTTTTGATCTTTACATACTTGTAAACCTGATGTATGTCTTGATCTTTGTATACTTGTAAACCTGATGTAGTTCTTGATCTTTTCATACTTGTAAACCTGATGTGTGTCTTGATCTTTACATACTTGTAAACCTGATGTGTGTCTTAATCTGTTCATACTTGTAAACCTGGTGTATGTCTTGATCTTTACATACTTGTAAACCTGATGTATGTCTTGATCTTTACATACTTGTAAACCTGATGTATGTATTGATCTTTACATACTTGTAAACCTGATGTGTGTCTTAATCTGTTCATACTTGTAAACTTGATGTATGTCTTGATCTTTACATACTTGTAAACTTTATGTATGTCTTGATCTTTACATACTTGTAAACCTGATGTATGTCTTGATCTTTACATACTTGTAAACCTGATGTATGTCTTGATCTTTACATACTTGTAAACCTGATGTATGTCTTGATCCTTACATACTTCTGTCACACTCTCACAGTTGGCATGTCAAGTGGATGCCTCTCAGCTGTCGCTGGATTATTTCTAGTGCATCCCAAGACTATTCTTATGACCTCATTCTTTCTAAGCTCAAGTTTGGTCAACTGTGAATTAGACAGAGTTAAAAGACCAAGACCATAGCCCAGCACTGACATAACTATCGCTTGCATAAACAAGAGCAGAGTTAACTGTCGGAAATTTGTTGCAGTCATAATCCTAACCGGATCAATCACCTTTCTGGCTTTTTTGTATTATATTATCAACACTGTGGGAAAAGAGCAATGATCTGTCAATGTGATCCCCGGGTACTTCACAAACTGTTTTCTCTTAGTAAACCTCTCCCTGGTACTTTATAATAATTTTGTTTAATGACCACCACAGGATGTTGGCTTTTTCTGGGGTTTATCACAGCAGTGTTATCATCACACCAACTTGTTATCAGATCAGCTGTATCTTGTACTTTAGTGAGCACTTCCTCTCGACCCCTTCCATGCACATAAGTCAGTATATCATCCGCATATGTAATCGTTCGACCTGACTATTCCAATGTAGCCTCACATTTTCTGTAGAATATATACTGAAGAGCACAGGCGAGAATGGAGACTCTCGCAGTAGCTCTGCGGCAATGATTTTATGCTCTGAGATCCATGATCTGTACATCAAGGCAACTGTTCTTGTCAAAAGCACGGAGGCTATCCATCAGACAAACCATGTGTCTGCGCCACCCTTCAGCATCAACGTCAGCAGCCTTGTGTAAAGCACTCCGATTTTCCTGAAAAATGCCGACATGGTCACAACCATTTTGGTCTCTGATTTTTCATCCGTTTTTCGCTTTTTTCTGCACCTATTCTGTTGTTTCTGTTTGTGGTAGTTGTGGGGAGGCTTGTGCTGTGGTGTTGGATTGTTATTTGTTTATCATTTCTATGTGGTCGCCTTGATTGCTGTCATTCTTGTTTATGTGCACTTCCCTCAGTCTCTCTGTCTTTTTTGTGGAGCTGAACTGAGCACTTCTACTTACATTCGTTCCTGGAACCAGTTTTGTCCACATGGCCATTTCTCTTAAATGCTGCTGAAGATGTGCAGACGTAAATGTGGCGAGTAACGGCGAAATACCTATTACCGACATAGCGGATGTTGGAGTAGCCATGGCGACATCTATACCAGGAAAGAATGTGTACAAAAACCTAAGTTCAAAGTGTTCTGGACGTGTTGAAGACTGATTGGCTGCCAGGAGTGCAGTATTGATACCTTATCCGCTGCCGTACTCTTTGATTGGCGGAAATTCGGAAACCTAAGCTGAGAGGGTGATCGGTGTGCTGAAGGACTAAATACGTGTGCATGGGGTGCAGCTGCTAACATAGAGGCACTCTGGTAAAGGGAGGTGTGCATAGGGTGTCTAATCTAGCCTTTTTTCTAGCTTGAGGGGTTTCTAGAGCGAAAGGATGGTTCCCTCCATGTATTGAAATAGTGCTATGGATTTACCTTTTAATATACAGAAACGTGGCCGGTGCTATAGAAATCATGCACTGAGAGTCGACGCAGCAACAACATCCAAATGAAGTGTTAACTTGACTTGTCAGAAGAAACACAAACCGACGTGGTGGTAAAAAAGATAAAAAAAGGCCGGAAAGAGAAAGAACGGGTTTAAATCCAACAGAGTCAGATTCAAGTGCGTAAACATTTCACAGTAACATAAAAATAAAAATGGACTTGTGTTCATAAATGAAAAATATAATGGCTTGTGATACAGAGGTTGGCAAGACGCATTTCTAGGCGCCACATATTATTACAGACGATTTCCTGATATATTTTGTTTTGTTTTGACCAAATCTATCTGTCTGTCTGTCTGTCTGTCTGTCTGGTGTGTCTGTCTGGTGTGTCTGTCTGGTGTGTCTGCCTGGTGTGTCTGTCTGGTGTGTCTGTCTGGTATGTCTGTCTGTCTGTCTGGTATGTCTGTCTGTCTGTCTGGTGTGTCTGGTCTATCTGTCTGTCTGGTCTGTCTGTCTGTCTGGTCTGTCTGTCTGGTTTGTCTGTCTGGTTTGCCTATCTGGTCTGTCTGTCTGTCTGTCTATCTATCTGATCAGTCTGTCTGGTTTTTCGGTCTGGTCTGTCCGTTTGTCTGTCTGTCTGTCTGGTCTGTCTTTCTGTCTATACGTTCGTTTGTCTATACGTTCGTCTGTCTGTCTATACGTTCGTCCATCCATCGATCCATTCGCCCATCCTTCCATCCATCCTTCCATCCATCCATCCATTTACAGATGATCTAAGTTTCGGATCTAGGAGCCGTACGACCTTAATCGAAACGTAATCGCCCACGAGACTTGGTTGTGTGTTTTCTCCTGTGGTCAGTGATGTATAAATGACAATTCTTGTTCGTTCGTGTCTGAGGCATGAGCGGGTTATTGGGGGAGGGAGGCACGTTTTCCTTGTGCATAAGGATTGTAGCTATGAAATGTTCATTATATATTATGCTGTTTGGTAAGCCTGATTGTTCTAGCTATGATCTCCACAAATAAGTAATTTTGAATTAGGTTTCTATATATGGTTTGATGTTATATGTGTAGTAAAGTGAATTGTGTTAAGGTGATGTTCTGTGGAGTTGTGAAGTGTTGTAGAGACATATGTACGTTATTCCTTGTATTTTGATTGCTTATTCAATATGGCATGATGCCCTGTCATCATCATTCACATTTCGATTACAACTACATGTATGATTTTATATGCTCCTTAGAATGCACATTGGTTTATATGATTTTCATTCAAATTGATTATCACAGATTGTATGCATAATGATTAACATATGTATGTTGTTGATGTGTTATTCATGCACACTGATTATCATCTGTGTATATATATTGTATTATATATATATATATATAACTACGATACCGGAATCGATACTGGGATAGTGCACAGCAACTTTGCGAACGCCCTCATTATATCATACATGTTAATTGCAGCTAATGGCTGAGAGATTTTTTCATGTCTCATTGCTGTGTACTATCGCGAATTGTGTTGAAGAATTACTATAAGATTGAGTGCTAATGCACATGCATTCATTATGGAGGCGCTGTGTTAAGGGCCCAGTGATTACTGGGAACATCTTCCATGAATTTCATCATTATAATGTTGCAGACTAGCTAATCGTTCATTATTGTGGATTATGAGGTCTGAGATATTATTGCATTGAATCTTCATCCTTATTCATTCTTTCATTACGGCGCTTCCATTTCATTGAATGATGTTTTCTGATCGTTTTGCAGGCTGTCACTGCCAGTTGTGGTTATTGTTGTTGAGGTCCAGTCGTGTGATTAAATGATGTTTTACTTGATCACAGACTTATTGTTTCATATTGCACATGTTATGTTTATAATGTGTATTGAATGTCAGTCTTCAGCAGTAATATTTATTACATTAAACATACAATTGGTTAAAGGAAGGGAAACGTGGGTTATGTAATGTGGGAGACAGAATATATTCCTCTAAGTACAGTTTGTAGAATGAATGGAGACCTTGTTTTGGGTCTCATTGAAATTTTCCCTTATATATAAACTGAACTTCATAACGTTAGTTAAAACATGCACCTACTTTTAAACATCCATCCATCCATCCATCCATCCACCCATCCATCCATCCATCCATCCATCCATCCATCCATCCATCCATCCATCCATTCATCCACCCATCACTTCATTATGCTGGCATAGATTTATCAGTTCATTCTTCACATTCAAGTGTTCTATTCTAAAGGAAACTTCCTCACAAAGTACCTCAGAAAACAGCGGCCACTCTGCACAACTTAGATGACTCCGACGTCTTGGACAAAATCGAACTGCAGACCATTGTCTCAAAACCTATTTGTGCGCTACCCAATAGGCCATGGTATAGATAATATTTGTTGGTAGATTAGAAATCACATGCTAAAAGTCTCAGTTGAAACATCATGCATGTTTTTTTCTGTGTCTGTAATAATAGGTAAAACTTGCATATATCAATGATGCCCAGAAATGCCATAAACAGCCAATAGAGCATCTGCAAATAATTGATAGAAGATCTAACCAACAGATTGTATGGGAATCAGTAATAAGACTGTAATATTTATGCAGTTATATCCCTTATTTATGGTGAATTTCTAGTTAATTTAACAAATAAATATAAATGATAGCAGCTGTTCTTTTCCACAGGGAACATAGAGATAAGCGGGTTCGATTTTTTTTTAAGAAAAGAAAAACATGAACAAGGAAAGCTAAATGTCATAGGTTTATTTCCTCAAAGTGTTTTTTTTCCTTTGTGTCCGCGATTAGTGCATGACGTCTTGGAAAAATGACACCGAATTTCTCATAGTGGTCAATTAGACAGTGCGTCCAAAAGATTACTAAGACATCTCACTCACTATAGGAAAATCTGGAAATGGAAGATAAAATAGTGTTTTCTAAAATGTGTAATAAGCTGTAAAGAATCAGCAGATACAAATTATAAGAGAAAAAAAAACAATACCCCGTGTTTTATCTAAAGTTCAGTTCAGCAAATGACTGCTTTATACAATGATTTAACTAGTTATTTATGGCATTATGCAATCATAACACAGTTTTTAATGGCATCAAACATGTTCATATATTTGTACTGTCCGTTACATTCAAATAAATTCTATAAATAAATTTGAAATGTTATTGGCAGTTTATATATTATTTTTATAATTTCCTTTTATAAAATGATGAATAAAAGTTCAGTTGCAAACATAGTATGCGTACATACTATGAAATCTTACCATTTATAAGGCCACACACTTCAAAACGTGCCCAACTAGTCTCACAATGGGAAGGACTGAATCTGAACATATGCTTGAGACCACTCCTATAATCACAGTGGTTGAAATCAGTGTAACTTGAACGGGAGATAAAATGTTACCCAGCAAAGGTTCAAACAGATCCAAGGCACCTTCTACCGCACTCTTAACTAGGCAATTCAGAACTGTACTTAGTGTACCGGTCACATCGCCCGTGAGGCCTTTTAGTGTGTTCGCTAAGTTACAGATAATCGCAGGCACAGAGGCTAACACGGGGCCAACAATAGATAAAGGTACTCCTAGGACGTCAGTTAGACCAGCTAGTGCACCACCAATACCTCCAAGTGTATCCAAGAGTGGTTCTCGTCTCTCTAGTTTTGCAGCTGCCGTGTGGGCAAAAGCAACAGCTAGTGCAACCAGTACAATGCACAGAATACGCATCTGAGAAAGGAACAAGAACAAGAAAGTAAAATATTTAAAATTATTGATATATTCACCTTATTACTGACATATCAAAAATAGTCTATATTTAAACCTTGTATATAGTATATATTTAAACTTATTTATAATCTACACTTAAACGTGTATATATTCTATGTTTAAACTTGTATAGGTCATAGCCGGAGGTGGGGTTTAGGATACACTCTCCACTCCAATTAAATGTCTCCAAGGCGCAAGTTTCAAATAGTCTCTGACAGTCAAGTCATGCTCCTGGCCTTCTCGTTGCGGAGCTGTTCAAACTGACAGGAGAAGGGGCGAAGGCGAATATCTGGCACCAAAAACCAGAAGTTTTGGGTAGATGAGAGTCATGTTTGGTAGCTCATAAAGGAAAACTCTGATTTAATCTCATGGCGAGATTCTTCAGCTGCCGTGCGTGGAGTGTGGCTCCCCCCGCCCAGTGAAGAAAAGTGCGAAATGGGGTTGCCGCGGGGCGACAGCGTGGAAAAAGTGAAAGAAAGGATTAAGTGAAGTAATCAGTAGTCTCGAGGTCAGGACTGCTCAAATCACGGCACCTCTACTCTGGAGGTCGACCACGTCCTATGCGCACCCATACGAGACAAATTGCCTGAACCGACTTAACCCAGAGTTAAACTATGACACTGCTGGCGAGATTCTATCGGTGCCGCGTGTGGGGTGAAACTCCTCCCGGCCAATGAAGAAAATGCTAAAAGTGTTGCCGAGCGGCGCCGCTGTGAAAAGCTGATGGAAAGGATAAAGTGAAGCTTAATCGGTATGTTCAGTAGTCTCGCGACGAGAACTACTCATACCACAGCACCTCTACTCTAGAGGCAGGCCACTTCCGTATACACCCACACTGGTGAAATATGCCTAAACCGGCTTAAACCAGGGGTGAAACCTACTAGTGGCGAGGATTCGTCCTCCTAGACAAAAGCTCTGTCCTTGTCACGACTAGGAAGGATAGCGGCTATGACCACAAAACGCTGAAGTCGAAGACACTGGACCAGTGCATTCTAGATAGGTTACCACCTCTCACCCGATGGGGATATATGCATATCCTAATCACATTGAGGTTTTTCCGGTGAGAAAGTCCAACGCTGGACCATATGGGCAACCACCTCTCACTGGCGGGGATATACGGATATCCAAATCACGTCGAGGTTTTCCGGCGAGAATGTCCAACTCTATATTGAACTGGTGCAACGAAAACCTGATTTTATGATCCTGGTTTTGCGACCCACCGAGAATACAGGCTCAAGCCCCGTGATACTCTGAACCTCATGTGGTCGTCTCTGGGATCTCTTGTGGCCCTCACGGGGACCACAGGTGGACCACAGGATCAATCACGGACCATAGGAGTAAATTCATTAGGATCACGGGGCGATCTTTGTGGTAGAAGTGAACGAAGAAGAAAATAAACTTGTATATAGCCTATATTTAAGTGTGTTTATATTCTATTTTTAAACTTGTTTATAGTCTATATTTAAATTTGTACATAATCTATATTTAAATTTGTTTATAGTCTATATTTAAACTTGTCTATATTTAAAATTATCTATAGTCTATATTTAAACTT
>CM019707.1:8879168-8918787 GCA_009760885.1 Achatina immaculata
CTCTTTGCTCCTTCTGTGCGCATCTTGACATTTTCTACAGTCCACCATGCACAATTTGCACCTTTTCAGAATGAAAGCTCTATTTACATCGTATCCATTGATTACTGTTTGTGCTCCTATCGAGGACATTAACAGACGATTTTGGATCTGTACTATTCAAGAAGCTGAGATAAGTCATTTACCATTTTTTTAAAATGTTATCATTTTTTTATTGTTTTGTTAACATCAATCTAATATAAATCTGTACTTTGTCTCCTCTCTCTGATTCTTCGTCCTGTTTGTTTTTGTTTGACAAAGGCTCAAAAGGAAACGTCATAAGTGTGTTATCCTTAAATAATAAAGCTAATCCTACTTTTTTCCTATTTTATACATTTTGTTATCACAGCTTTACTATAGTGCTTTGTGTATAGTTGTAAGCCTATACACTAAGTATTGTGTGTAGGCAAGATAATTTTTATTATTTTAAGATTAGATCAATGAATCATTTAAGAGTAGAAGTTGTCAGTGAGTTTCTGGCATGCTTTTGTTTTGTTACAGCAACATTTGTCCTCCTTAAGGCAATTTTTTGCTTAGTGTAGACTGTAGATAGTTTTGTAGTGTATACTGGTTAGGACTGAAAATGTGATGTAGTGATTCATCTTTTGGCAGATTTGTTGTGCACGTTGCTTGGAAATTATGTAATATTGTAAATAGTACTTTTTTTCTTTTTTTTGCAACACTCATAACTGTAACAGTCATACAGGTCTGTTGTCAGATTCACTTCCTCATGGCATTCACTTCGTGCCCGGGAAGTTTTCTTGTATGTTTTTTCTTGGCTCTGTCGTGTGGCAGCAATTTTTCAAGCCATTTGTCTTCATCACATCACTCATCAGTTCAACAAGGGATTTCTCTACGTACGACAGAGACGCTCCATATTTTTTCAAGGCGTTTCTAAATTGGCGTCGGGCAATCTACATATTCTTTCAAGCTAAATGCTCTATTTTTTTATTTATTTATTTATTTTAACATAGGATTCACGTGAATTTATACTTTATCTCCTCTCTCTACTTCTTCGTCCTCTACGTTTGTATATGATTAAGGCTAACGCCGAAACCTCCTAACTTTGTGTTAGTTAAGTAACAAAGGTGTTCCTACTTTTTTCCTGGTTCATTCATCAGTTCAGCGTTCATTTTCCGCATCAATAAACCTTGTCAACGTTTAAATTTAGTTGGAGTTCTTGAGTTACTGAAACTTCTTCTGTCAGTCTAGTTGAGCGAATGAAAGTCAGTTCTTGATCGTTGTGACACTGGTGTTATTGTTGTAATAGGGGCGAGCATGGAAACTATTGTTGTGTTGCTATGGAAACAGAGTAGTAACAAATTGTGCCTATTGATTAATTAACAAGTAGTAGAAAAATAAAATCAGTCAGGCAGACAACAACAAGAATGATATCATATCAAGCACAGTAGAGCTCCGATAACTTTTTTTATAGTTCTATCTATCAATGGGAAATAGTCCACTCTTGTTACGGTCTTATGCACCCTATGTGAGTCTAGTATATCTGGTGAGAGTGAGATAGACGTTTCCCATAGTCTTCATCTAGTGCTGTGTTGGCACATCAGCACTATGTCACCCTAGGGATTCGTTTTCAACTAAGATAGATAGCTACAAATCGCCCACTACGATAGATAGCTACGTATTGTCCACTAAGATAGATAGCTATGTATTGTCACCTAACACAGATAGCTATGTATTGTCAACTGGGATAGATAGCTATGTATTGTCCACTAGGATAGATAGCTACGTATTATCCACTAGGATAGATAGCTACGTATTGTCAACTAGAATAGATAGCTACGTATTGTCAACTAGGATAGATAGCTACGTATTGTCAAATGGAATAGATAGCTACGTATCGTCAACTAGAATAGATAACAAAGTATTGTCAACTAGTATAGATAGCTACGTATTGTCAAATGGAATAGATAGTTACGTATCGTCAACTAGAATAGATAACAAAGTATTGTCAACTAGTATAGATAGCTACGTATTGTCTAGAATAGACCCGAACGTTGGTTCAGTTTTATTTCAGATGCCAGTTAAAGTAGGATTATCAACATTTAAATAAAAATGTCAGTATTTCGCATTGACATGACAGTCTATGCTTGCTTTTTTATTAAAATAAACTAAATGACGATACTATGAAACAAACCAAGTGCGCTGTTTGGCTTGTTCGCAGTAAATACATTTTGTCAGCGAATGTAATCATTCAGAACGCATTTGCTTATATCTTTGAGATATGCGAGATCGAGAAAAACATTGTTTCCAGTGATACGTCTGTTTTGTGAGACACAGCATGTTTACAGAACATCCTGTGAGAAGATGACCTACCCTGTAAGTCGGCACCAACAAGTTTGAACATTCTTATTCAACGAAAGTAACAAATTTTCCAAGAAAACGAACTTTCTAAATCATAATGGGACATAATTATTCATATGTGTGTGCTGTGAAAATATCTGGCGTAGTCTCCCCTAACGAACTAGCTCCCCATTTGTTTTATGAAAGTATTTATCCACTGGTTATGAAAATGTACACTCATATGTGTGTAACTTATTTAAACTCGAGCGTGACTTCTCTTACTGGATGGACTGTCAGCATGGCTAGGAAGAAAGTCATCGGCGGATCTCATAATCAAGTCTAAAGACAGGGAATTGTGGAGAGAAATGATCGCCTACGCCACGCGGCACGGCAATTGATTGATTTGATTGACTTCTCTTAATGCAGTTACAACTGTGTTCTAGTATGCTTCTGGTTGTAATCAGTCACTCTTGAAATTAAAAAGTCATTTTATTATTGTTGTTATTCAACTGTATCGGGTATCCTTTTAATAGCAGAGGCGACGGAATCGTCACGCAAATTCATTATATTCAAATTGTGAAGGCAGTTCACTATCACCTGTTTACTCATACGCCGAAAATCAAACCTTGACCGTCTTGTGTAATGATTTCAAAGCTTGTTACTATCTTTTTCATTGGTGTGATAACAATTTCACGCAAGCAAAATTAATATTAATAATATTATCACTATTATTATTATTATTATAATTAGCGTAGACATTCATGATTCTCCATCGTGTGCGGTCCTTGGTGTTTTCGATCAGTTCAAATTATTTTCTTTATTTTTTTAATTGTCACCTGGTCAGTCCACTGAGATTTTTTTCTCTTGATCTTCCTCTCTTCCTTTTTTTTTCCCTTGAATTTTCCAGTCACTAGTTAGTTCTCTAACTTCTGTCTTCTCATAACATGTCCAAGAAATTTTAACTGCCTTTTTTCGTATAATTTTAGCTACTTTCAGTTGCTCTGAAACTTCTTTCACCACCTCTTCGTTTGTTTTTCTCTCTGTCCAGAGTATTCTTTGCTTCTTTCTTTCTGTTGCTTCAGTTTCTTTTCACATTTTGGTTAACTGTCCAATGTTAAATATGTGGTGTTGATTTGAGAACAAAGAACGGTTTATTCAGTTCTTACCACCAGCTTATGTGAAAACAGAGTCATGAAATATAGCGCGACCATAAATTCCTTCTGTAGTTTTTTTGATAACTTACCCCACCCCCACCCAGAGTTTATAATTATAAAATTGAAAGCTTTTTTCGATAGCACATTTTTATTTATTGATTCAAAACTAACTTACAACTATATATCAAGTGTCGGAATTGATAACTGTTACTATCAAAGCATAATGTTACCATTATATGCTTACTTACTTTACTTTATTGTACCTTATACTTCCTCTTATACTGCTAAGTGTTGAGTAGAGATGCAAATGGCGTTTTCGGACCAAATGGGTGGCCTCAATGACGGTCATGCCATAATTAGCGAGTCGAGTGTCTCTCTGATACCATCTACCCATCTCTTTCTGGGTCTTCCTCTTGTTCTGTGCCCTGTAGTTCTTTGGTTGAAAACTTTATCAGCTGGCTGTTTGTCATTCTCATTAAGTGCCCGAATCACATGGTTCTTTACTTCTATTTGTGTCGTAGACACGATGCAGTTCCTACCAACTGTCTTATGATGTCATTTCTTAACTTGTCACACCTGGTAACTTTTGCTGCTTTCTAAAGTCATCTTATTTCACATGCCGCTATTTTATTCTGTTGTTTCTTAGTAAGTGTCCATGTCTGGCATTGGTAGCACAATGTTGGTATGAATTATGCTATTAATTAGCTTTATCTTAGTTTTAAATGGGATATCGGAATGTGTAAGCAGCGGGGAGAGCTGGTATGCATCAGCATTGGCTCTTTGTGTTCTAACATCAATTTCTTTATCGAGCTTCTCTTCTTCATGTGAACATACATCCACGATACCTGAATTCTTTTACATGTTGGATTTTGCTGTCTTCAGTATAGACATTCAATGGGCTTGGTATTCTGCTAACTTTCATGGTCTCTGTTTTGTCAAAGTTCATTTTCATATCATAATGTTTACAGCTCTGAAGGAGATTATTCATATGATCTTGTAGGCAATTCGGGTTCTTGTGTGCTATACAGTGGTCATCTGCGAACATTAATTTGTCCAGTTCTAGTGGTTTGGGTTTGATTCTTTCGCTATTTTGTCCACACAGATGATGAATACTAATGGTGACAGCACTCAGTCTTGCCTGACTCCCGCTGTTACACAAAACCAGTCCGTAGTGCCTGCTGTTGTACTTACTGCACTTTGACTATTTGTGTACAATGGCGTTCTGTTTTCTAATAGATGTCCCGGTATCTCATATTCCTCTAATGCCACCCTTATTTGTGACAAACACCCAGTACAGACTGTAGATCAACACAAACAACTCAAAATTCTACCCCTCAAAAACAGAACCATTTTTAACAAAGTTAAGTTTGTTCACAGAAATTCTGTCGCACAATGTTCCGCCTTACTTGTGGTCACTGTTTACGTATAATACTAAACATAACCAGCGTTTAAAAAACTGTCTTCTTCCTAAACCCAGGATTGATCTGTACAAGAAAAGCATTGCATACTCTGCAGTACAGCTCTGGAACATCCTCCCCTACCATTTAAACTCCATTGGTAATACTTCATCCTTTAACTTAAACCTGTTTCATTATTTACTTGCTTGTAATTATATGCCTCCATAAAATAACCAGCACTTTCTCAACACGTGACTCGCCAACCATCAAGTACTAAAATGACATAGTTAGAAAAGCAACTTGTTAGATATTGTTAGAAATTGTATTAATGTCTGTAACAAAACATATGTTAGAAGATCTGTATTTACAATGTATTTTTGTTTATGTATATGTCTGCGTATGTATGTGTGCGTAAGTGCTATTTTATTAGGTTAATTACTTCTTCTCTTTTACTTTGAATGTAATAGTTAAATCTTACACACTTTTGATATGTTTTTTCCTAATTTAATTTGTATATTTGTACTAAATCAAGTGTGTGGGAAGAATGAAAGATGGAGTGATGAAGGGCAGAATGTAAGACGGGCCTGCGTGCCCAATTCTTTACCCTTGAATAATAAAGATTATTCATTCATTCATTCATTCACAACTAGTTACTTTTACCCCAGTCAAAATCTTTTTCTTGGTCCAAAAAGATAACGTTAAGTTCCTAGTCCACAAAGATAATCTTAAGTTCTTAGTCCACAAAGATAATCTTAAGTTCTTAGTCCACAAAGATAATCTTAAGTTCTTAGTCCACAAAGATAATCTTAAGTTCTTAGTCCACAAAGATAATCTTAAGTTCTTAGTCCACAAAGATAATCTTAAGTTCTTAGTCCACAAAGATAACCTTAAGTTCTTAGTCCACAAAGATAATCTTAAGTTCTTAGTCCACAAAGATAATCTTAAGTTCTTAGTCCACAAAGATAATGTTAAGTTCTTAGTCCACAAAGATAATGTTAAGTTCTTAGTCCACAAAGATAATGTTAAGTTCTTAGTCCACAAAGATAATGTTAAGTTCTTAGTCCACAAAGATAATCTTAAGTTCTTAGTCCACAAAGATAACGTTAAGTTCTTAGTCCACAAAGATAATCTTAAGTTCTTAGTCCACAAAGATAACGTTAAGTTCTTAGTCCACAAAGATAATCTTAAGTTCTTAGTCCACAAAGATAATCTTAAGTTCTTAGTCCACAAAGATAATCTTAAGTTCTTAGTCCACAAAGATAACGTTAAGTTCTTAGTCCACAAAGATAATCTTAAGTTCTTAGTCCACAAAGATAATCTTAAGTTCTTAGTCCACAAAGATAATCTTAAGTTCTTAGTCCACAAAGATAATGGTAAGTTCGTGGTCATATTCAATGGCTTTTTTCACAGACTTGTCAGAGCGCAAGTATTGTATCAGTGGAATTTCTTCCTTTCCTGTATCCAAATTGTGCTTCGCTCAATTGAGTTTCTGTATTCTGTCTTGTTCTGCTTTCTAAATTCATCTCCTCCTGTACATCCATCAGGATTTCGGAACGGCTTTTCACTTCTATACCGTATTGTTCTGGTATTTTTGTAAGATCAAAGCGGGGTGGTCGTGATTCCTTAATTGTCTTTTTTATCTTTATCTTCAAGTCTGCTATTAATAACTCATGGTCCGTGTCACAATCAGCACCTGGTAAAGATTTTGCTGATGTTATACTTGATGTCCACCTTATTTGCACTAAAATGTAATCTATTTGATTCTTGGTTTTCCCATCAGGTGATGTCCATGTGTAAAATCTTCTTGGATGTTGTTTAAAAAGTGTGTTAGCAATCATTAGCTCATTTTCCATGCAAAAAGCCATTACATTGTCACCTGCCTCATTTCTATGTGCTATGCTAAATTTCCCTACAACGTGTCCTTCATCTTCTGCTCTTTCTGTACCAGTCTTTGCATTAAAATCCCCCATTATTAATACAATATCATTTTTTCGTACCTAGTCTATCGTCGTTTGCAGTGTGTTATAAAAGTCTTTTACTTCCTCTTCTTCTGCTGCTGATGTAGGTGCATATATCTGGATGACTGTTACATTTCTAGGAGGGCCCTTAAGTCTGATTGTGAGGATTCTATCACTTACTGGATTGTAACCTATCAGTGCTTTTGATGGTGATTTGTCCAAGTAAAAAGCCATTCCATCCTTTCCTCCTTATTCTCCACCAGAGTATATAAAGATATTATCATTCTCGCTCTTGAAGTGTCCTGATCCTTTCCATCGATGTTCACAGATTCCCAAAATGTGTATCCCCGTTCTTTTCATCTCGTCACTTTTTATTTGATACTTTCCTTTATACATACTTCTTACATTCCATGTTCCTATTATTTTTCTACTCTTTTTTAGTTTGATGCAGCGGTTTTCCTTAGTAACACTTTCAGGATTTTGGCCATCATCACAATTACTAGTACTGACCTCTGTCTCACACTCTTCCCCAGTGTTAAGATTAGATCTATCTGGCCTGGGGGCCTCACAACCAGATCTTTTTCCTATTTGACTTTCCATGATGCTGTTTGGGTTTCTTGGTATATCCCCAAAGATAGTTTAGCATTGCTTTCCTTCCGGGCAGTGACTGTACTAGTCAGTGATCGTAGCCATTGTCCCTGCATTGAGATCATTTGCCTACCATCATAGAATGTTGACCATAACCAACATTATCTCTCGGCTGCTCTCCCATTCTATCCACCATCTGCTCCCATAGCTTCACGTCAGCCCTATCAGGAGACTATACGGGTATTCCACTTTGCCCAAAGGTGTCCCGTAGACTGACGGAGGTAAGGAGGCGTCTTACTTCTCCTTTGATAGGGGATACCCCAATAACCTATTCTAGACCACAGAAATAAGTCACATAACGACTAACGAAGACTGGACTATAATACGATGAATAATAATGATACGGCTTTAACTGCTAGTATGAAGTAACATGCCGTCGCCGTCACAACGTGTTAACAAGGCTTATGAAAGTGCGTTAGGTTGATGCTGATAACCTTTAAACGTCCAGAGCGTGCTGCTTCACGTGACTGCTACACGTGACCGCTACATGTGACAGTCTCCATCACTTAAGAATACATCACTACCATTGAAAGATACTGACGATCAATGATTTGTGCAACGTGGGAGTGTTCAAACAGAAACGGCAACATCACAGTGAAGATAGCGTCCACATTAATCAAACAACATCTGCAAACTTCAATATATTTATCATTCAATAATATGCAGCAGTATCATTGAGCCAAGTGACGGAATTGCAAGACAGAATTATTCAGAGAACACTTACATCAATAAGGGTGGGGCTATGGGTAATCAGCTTAGTAGGAACAATCAGGCGTCCCAAAATCACACAAAACACGTCAGAAACTTCACAAATACAACCCATATGTACCACAAGAACGGCTTCCTACAAACACGGCCATGTCACAAACACGAAATCACTAACTCCGGAACAATACACTACCTGCAGGTGGACGATTAGGTTCTAGTCAAGGTCGTGCGCCTCCCTGACCCAAAACGCAGTCGTTCAGAGGGGAGTTTGATTCTAGAAGGCGTGTCAGTTTATATATATATATGGCTGGGACATGTGCTCCGATTGACTGACAACTCACTACCAAAAATAATACTAAGATGGACACCATAGGGGACCAGAAGTATGCGTAGACCAAAAGAGACATGGAGAAGAAAAACAGAGAGGATACTGAGCAATATAGGGCTCACCTGGGCAAGAGCGGAAAAAAAGGCAAAGGACAGGCATTTGTGGAAAACCCTTGCTGAAGCCCCATGTGAACAGTGCTGATAGTAATGTAGTTTATGTTCACGTATGCCCAAAAAAGAAGAGTCTTACTATCCCAAATGTGAAAACAAAAATGAGATCTTTGGCAGGCTGAATATTTATGATTATTGATGAATCGATACCTGAATTATTTTTTATGACCTGAAAACTGGAAGAATGTGACATGTTGCTGATGAAATATCAGTTGCATCTGCTATTTGATATTTCATGATAAGTGTTGTGACGTCTCGTCCTTAATATTATAATTTAACCTACTGAGATTTTAATGGGGAAAAGTAAGATTTTTATCAAATGATATGATTTAAATGTCCATGTAGTGCCAAGTATATGTTATATAGATACTAAAACATAAGAAGACATGCCAGAGAGGAAGATTTTAGAAAGTCTGATACACACATGATAAGGATTGTCATGAAAGATAGACTAAGGATCAGAATGTAATAATTTTTATCTGTTATATTTTCAGGGTGAGAAAACGCCGTCCAATTCGCCGCTCATGGATCCATAGCTGACGTGCTTGAGCTAGGGTAGGAGAACCACAGCTGATCAAGACCCTGTCCCACCCCTTCTGTTGATACCTCAGCACTAGGCCAAAAGTGGAGAATAGGAGAGGGATATCTATAGTCCCCACAGCGGTAGATCCTGCTAAAGAAAAATTACACACCGCCCCCTTCTTTTTTACGTTCACTCAGGTCTGACACAATAACCGCCTTAACCAGTTCCAGGTTCTACACAATGCTTTGTTTCTTCACCATCTTTACCGCATGGGTTGCAAAGAACATCTGCTCGCCGATCCAGGAAGATAGAACAAGAAAAAGAACATGAAAAACAGCACAGTACTTTTGCTCACCAAAATAATATTCTTATATCTTATATCCTTCCCATGCCGTTAGACGTCACATAGGGCTCGCAAAGTAGTTCGCCAATTTTTCCTGTCTTCGGCGAGTCTTTCAACCTCAACAAAGGATTTTATGCCTGTTAATTTGGCCTATCTTAATAATGTTCTCTTCAGAGTTTCACGCGGTCTGCCCCTTTTTCTTCGGCCTGTTGTGTTCCACTTGATAGCTTGTTTTGGGATTCTCTGCTCATTTCTTCTCATCAAGTGGCCAACATATGTCCATCTCCTTTTCCTGATCACCCGCGAGACTGGTTGTTGTTCAGTCATCTGTCTTATCTCTGCATTGTTCTTGAATTCATTCCACTTGATGCCGAGTATTTTCCTTAGGCATTTGTTTTCAAAAGAGTCTAATTTCTTTTCTATTTCTTTAGTTGTTTTCCAGCTTTCGCATGCATAAATGAGGGTGGATATTACATTTGAATTGAATAGTCTTAACTTGGTTTTTGTGCTTATAACTTTTGAATTCCATATGTTCTCAAGATTCTTGAAGATTGATGCTGCTTTTGCAATTCTGATCCTAACTTCCTTTCTAGTGTCACCATCCTGGTCTATGTAGCTGCTAAGGTATGCAAATTGATTGACTTCTTCAATATCTGTCCCTTCTACGTGTGTTTTTCCATTTTGATTGATGGGAATTTTCATTATTTTTGTTTTGTCCTTGTTAATTTCAAGTCCTATTTTGCTAGCCAGTGAAGACAGGCTATCTGTTTTTTCTTGCATGGAATTCACATTATTACTGATAAGAGTTATGTCATCAGCAAAATCAAGATCTTCTAGTTGGGTCCCATGTACCCACTCAATACCTGTGTAACCTGTGCAGCATTTTTTCATTATGAAGTCTATTGTAATCCCAAAATGTAAAGGAGACAGTATACATCCTTGTTTCACGCCTGTTTCAATCTGGAACCATTCACTCATTTCTTCTTCTGTCTTGACTGCACAACCATATCCATTGTATAAGTCCTTAATGATGTTGACAATTTTAGATGGTATTCCATATAGACATAAAATTCTCCATAATGAATCTCTGTGTATGCTATCAAATGCCTTCTTAAAATCTATGAAATTCAGTATTAATGGTTTCTGCTTTTCAATATGTTCTTCAAGTATTATTCTGAGAGTAAAGATCTGGTCGAGACAGCTTCTCCCTTTTCGAAATCCTGCTTGTTCTTCTCTCATTGCAGTATCCACTATATCTTTGAGTCTATTCAAAATGACCTTGCAAAATACTTTTGACACAACTGATATTAAGGTTACTCCGCTCCAGTTGTTACAGTCACTAAGGTTGCCCTTTTTTGGTATTTTAACAATGATTCCCTTCTTCCAATTAGAAGGGACCTTTTCTTCTTTCCAAATCTTGTTAAACATTCTCTGTAGTTGTCTCATGTTGTCACTATTGATAGCTTTTAGCATCTCGGCTGTTATTTCATCTTCACCTGCAGCTTTGTTGTTAGCCATTAAATTCACTGCTGTTTCAATTTCATGCAATTTAATTTCATCTAGATTGACATTTAGTTGTGGGGCTGGTAAGTCAGTTTCAAGGTTTAACAATTCTTTTGGGTGTGGTCGATTGAGTATTTCTTGGAAGTGTTCAGCCCATCTTTGCTTTTGGTCTTTATTTGATGTTAATAGTGTTCCAGTTTTGCTAAGGATTGGTCTTTCTTTAGATGTAATAGTACCTGTTAGCCTCTTTTGTATGTTATATAAAGTTTTGCTGTCTCCTGTTTTTGCTGCTTTTTCTGCCTCTTTCGCCATAATGTGTATGTATTCTCTTTTATCCATTCTAGCTGAACTTTTTACTTTCTTGTCTATGTCTTTGTATTTTGCTTTTGCCGAATCTCTTTCATGATCTCCTTTTGCATTCAACATGTTTAATTTCAGATTATAATAATATTATAATATATAAAATATATAATATATTATAATATATAAAAATAATATTAGCGATTTAGAATTTTAACATCTTTTTTTTCATAAATCGTCAAACGAAGACCCAAATATCGTTCACATAAGACAGATTTCCTTCTCAAAGCTATATTTCTTTGCCATACATATTTTATCCTTCTTCATCAGTCAGTAAGTCAGTCATTTGCATGTCCATTGCGGAACTTTGCCTCTCTGACAGTTCTCTTGTAAGCCTCTCGGTTGTAAACAAGATGCCCTGCTGCTGGTGCATCCATTTGCAGATTATCACAGATATCTTGCAGCCATCTTCGTCTTGATCTTCCTATCTTTCTTTTTCCCATTATGTACGATTCCATGACGGTCTTCTCTAAATTCTCTTGACGTTAAAATGTGTTCAAAGTATTTATGTTTTCTCTGTTTAATCCTCTTTTCACTAGCCAGCCTTCTTCAGTATTAAGTTCTTGTAGTATGGATATATTTGTTCTTTTTTGTGTCCATGATATGTGAAGAACTCTCCTGTAGGATTTAAAATACAGGATGTGTTAGAATCTCAGTTATTATTAAATACATGGTCTATTAGACTCCTTATCGGAGTTAAAATATGTTTGTTAGAACCCTAGTTATAGTTAAAATATAGGGTCTATTAGACTCCCAGTATGAGTTAAAATACAGGGTTTGTTAGAAACCCAGTTATGATGAAAATACAGAGTCTGTTAAACCTCTTCCTTCCCCCGGAAGATGCAGACATTTCAGTCCATATAACGTGTAACTTCAAGATATAATATTTCTTGAAAATTCTCATATTAGACTTTAGATTTACGTGGCATTAATTTTTGCCTGTTTTTCATTATGAAACCTAGAAATATTGCGGGAATAAAGAACTACAATATTTATTGAACAGCTCTGAAAAGAGACATACAGACAAACGGGTCTGTCTAAGAATGTCCACTGAAGGGACCTGTGCTGATTAGTGGATATATGGATAATATGTGATGAATTGATGAATGGATATGGAAATATGCATAATTAGGATGAATATATGTATTCATATATGGACATGTGGTAAATGGATTGATTGATGGATAAATGGACGGTGAACATTTTCTTCTTTTGTGCTACGTTTCATGTGCTCGTTCGTCTAGGAACACAGAGACGGTTCTCATCTATAAACCTCTTCTTCATGTGTGCCCCACAGATTTCTGTCCACGCTGTTTTCTTGTGGTCAATGTTGAGATCTTAAGTCTCCCTAGAGAATAGAGGTTTGCGGAATACATTCTGAAATCCAGGGAACCATTCTAACATTTCCACAGTGAATTGTGAACGGGGATTTGGTGCAGTGTGATGGACATTTCAATAAATGATTAAATGGATGCAGATTCTGATTGATGGACTGGTGGATGGATAAAGTGCAGAGCATAAAAAGATAAATGGTGAATAATGGATAGATGATTGAAAGACGGTGGATTATTTGACTGAATAGATAGATGGATGCTTGAATAAATGGTTGAACTGAAGGGTAGCTGGGTGGGTGGATGGATAATTGAATTAATGAACAAAATTAAGATCAATAACGACACGTACTAATACTAAAACTGTTCTGGGTGCTTTCCTCCAGAAAGTTTTCACAGTTTTTTTTCTTAAAATAACAAGAAAGGAAAGCAAAATGGTGCCCGGGCAATAAAGTTCTATCAATCACTCGCAGTTTCGTGCATGGCATATCGGACTTCCGGTTCGTTAATCATCAAACGCAAAATGGTAACTCTGAAATAGAATATTGATATTAACCAAATTGACTTTAAACGAAATAGGTTTGAACCGCGTTATTAAAATATCGATGGTCAAGAGGAAGTACAGAAATACCAAATTAACTTTATCGTGGACTCAGTTGGAAAGGGTCGAATTTGTTACAGTTTATTTTTTTAGTATTGAGTAATCTTTCTTTTGCCCATCGATGATAATGATAGATGACACTGTTAGCAGAGTCACGTGGTATTTCTCATGTTCCCATAGAGCAACAGAAGTCGAAATGTTAGTATGCGAAACAATCTACAGCCCTGAGCTTACACCTAAGCTCCACCACATTGTGGACGTCGCCTATCCCTAAAAGGTTTGCCTGAAAACAATGATAAATCCTGATAAGAAGTAGCTTGCTAAGTTAAACAAAATACGTGCTTTGTTGTGTCTTTCCTACATTCATGTGATGGACATGGAAGATTGCAGCATAAAAGAGTAAGGAATGACAAATTTTAAAATATTTTGTGGACAGAAATGAATCGCCTAGCATGATAGAAAAAAAAATAGCTTAGCTTGGCAACACCATGAAAGTAATAACTTAAGTTTGCTGCAGGAAAGAATAATCTTGTTTGGAGACGGCAAAGAGTAATCTAGCTTAACAACAGAAAGGAATACTCTAGCTTGGCCACAAAATACCATAATCCAGGTGGGCAACAGAAAATAATAATCTGTATTAACAACAGAATAGAATAACCCAGCTTGACAAAAAGAAAAGAATGATCTAGCTTAACAACAGAACAGAGTAATCTAGCTTGACAATAGAATATATTCTAGCTTAACAACAGAACAGAATAGACTAGCTTGGCTACTGAAAAGAATATTCTAGCTTGGCAAAAGAAAATAGTAATCTAGCTTGGCAACACAAAAGAATAAACTAACTTGGCAACAGAAATGAACATTTGTGCTTTACAACAGGAAAGCATATTCTAGCTTTGCAGCAAAAAAGAATACTCTAATTTGACAGCAGAAAAGAATAATCTAGTTTGACAACAGAAATAATAATCTTGTCTGGCGATGGCAATGAATAATCTAACTTGGCAACGAAAAGAATAATCTAGCCTGCAGTAGAGAAGAATAGTCTAGCTTGGCAGCAGAAAATAATAATCCAGCTTAACACCAGAAAAGAATATTAACTAGCTTAACAACAGGAAAGAAGAATCTAGCTTGACAGCACAAAATAATATTCTAGCTTAACAATAGAAAATAATTATCTAGCTCGGCAACAGAAAAGAATATTTTAGCTTGAGAAGAGGAAAGTGTAATGTAGCTTCGTAACAGAATAAATATTCTAGCTTGACAACAGAGAAGAATAATCTAGCTTTGCAACAGAAAAGAATAATCAAACGTGGCAACAAAAAAGTATAATCTAGCTTGGCAACAGAACAGAATAATCTAACTTGAAATCAGAAAAGAATATTCTAGCTTAACAACAGAGAAGAATTATCTAGCTTACCAACAGAAAATAATTATCTAGCTTGGCAACAGAAAAGTATAATCTAGCTTGGCAACAGAAAAGAATAAACTAACTTGGCAACATAAAAAATAATCTAGCTCAATAACAGAAAAGAATAATCTATATTAACAACAGAAAAGAATAATCTAGCTTGACAACAGTAAAGAATAATCGAGCTTGGCTACTGAAAAGAATATTCTAGCTCGACAACAAAAAGAATAATCTAACTTGCCAACAGAAAAGAATAATCTAGCTTGGCAACCTAAATGAATATTTCAGCTTGAAGATGGAAAAGAATAATCTAGCTGGCGATAGAAAAGAATAATATAGTTGAGGACAGAAAAAATAATAAGCTACAGCTTAGCGACAGAAAAAATAATCTAGCTTGGCAATAGGAGAGAATAATCTAGCTTGACGATAAAAAGTAATAACCTAGCTCAGTGATAGAAATGAATACTTATCTGTGCGATATAAAAGAATAACCTGGTTTTAATTATGAAAAGTATAATCTGGTGGAGAGATGGAAAGATTAAACTGATGTGGCAATAAATAAGAATAAGATAGAGAAACAACAGCCTAATTTACTAAATATTCTAGGTTCCACGATGTTTACCAAGTGTTACATCCTCACTCTATGCTTACTAAATATTCTAGGTTCCACCGATGTGTACTAAAGGTTATATTCTCACTTTATGCTTACTAAATATTCTAGGTTCCACCGATGTTTACCAAGTGTTATATTCTCACTCTATGCTTACTAAATATTCTAGGTTCCACCGATGTTTACTAAGTGTTCTATTCTCACTCTATATTTGCTAAGTGTTTCATTCTCTTTCTTTCTTTACTAAGTCTGGAATATATCATTTATCACTTATATTTCACGTGCCACATTTAATGCTGGCGAATCTTCATTTGTTTACTGATCTTCTGTTGTTTTCTCCATTTCTTTCTTGTTTTTTTAAACAGTCCAGCTATGTCAACTTTATTAATTATATTTAACTTGTATTTTATATCTGCAATGTATTCCATTGCATTGTAATATCCACCTTCATTTATGCATATGAAAGCTGGAAAATAACTAAGAAATAGACAAGAAATTAGACTCTTTTGAAAACAAATGCCTCAGGAAAATATTCGGTATAAAGTGGAACGAATTCAAGAAAACGCAGAGATAAGACAGATGAGAAAACAACAACCTATCTCACTGGTGACCAGACAAAGAAGATGGACATATGTCGGTCATGTGCTGAGAATAAACAATCAAAGAATCCCAAAACAAGCTATCAAGTAGAACACACACCAAAAATGATCGAAGAAAAAGAGGTCGGCCACGTGGAACTTTAAAAACGGTATTGTTAGGAGAGGCTGGTTTAGTAGGAATAATATCCCTTGATGAGGTTCAAAAGCTCGCCGAAAACAGGAAATCTTGTCAATCTACCGTGCAAGCCCTGTGTGACGTTTAACGTCACGGAAGGATGTAAGATGTAAGAATTGTAATCCATGCTTCACTGCTAAACGTTCATCCTGCAAATCATAACAAAAATCAATCATGGCCCCATTAAATGATGATAGTAATGATTTACCAATCATCTACAATCACCGTAACATCAGCCAGTCGTACACAATCACCGTAACATCATCCAGTTGTACACAGTCACAGTAACAATTACCAGTCATACACAGTCACTGTAACATTGACCATTCGTACACGATCAACGTAATATTGACCAGTGAAACACAATCACTGTAACATTGATCATTCGTACACTATCAACGTAACATTGATCAGTCATACACAATCACTGTAACATTGACCAGTCAAACACAATCACTGTAACATTAACCATTCGTACACGATCAACGTAACATTGACCAGTCAAACACAATCACTGTAACATTGACCTTTCGTACACGATCAACGTAACATTTACCAGTCACACACAATCACTGTAACAGTCCCGACAGACCCTAAGCAGCAACTGCGAGCCCTTTCCTTTACTCTGATTCACTGTACCTGAAATGGGTTAGAACTTGACTTTGAGGAACATTTAAGACATTAAAAAATGTTTTCTCTGCTCACTCACTTTGTCTCCAGCTACGACGAATATATGAGGTGTGGAGGGGGTGGGGGTGGTATGTGGTGTCTTATTTTGACCTCATCCACTGTGTGAAAGCTTGACCCAGTACTCCTCGCTGTGTAAGCAGAGACTGTTTTCTCCGTCTTTGGAGCCATTTGTCCTCAACACTGCACGCAGAGTACCCATTTCTGCAGCAATGCTGACTGGAGTTGACGAGCAGTTGATCCCGCCCCTCCAATCATGGACGTACCCAAAAACTGCATGAAAAGCTATTTCACAAATCCTCCCTTAAGAAAAGTATCCTCTTTATCCCATTTCTACACCCCCCCCCCCCAACACCAACAGGTTGTATGTGAAAACCTGTCTTTGCCTGTTGTCGATGACCCATAGCTACGAACGTATTTTATTTTTCATTAATGTTAACCTCTTTCAATTCAAGAGAAAATGTCGCATTTCTGCTCCTTCACAGAATGTATCACGCACTACTACAGTTGTATTGCTTTATGAAAACAGACCCTTATAAACGTTTACAACTTTATTTTCTCTACTGTTTCACAGTCAAAACTTTTGTCTAAACAAATACCGTAAACACTCTATTTTTTTACTTTTATATCATGCATCATTGAATAACGAAGGACGCTTTTCATGTGTTCCGTTAGACCGTGTTAAGCTTTATCCTGTTATATTTTCTGCTGTTTAACAGCTACTTCAATATATTGCTTTATCAATGACGTGAACTGAGGTAAATCACCCAGCAAAATCATAGGAACCTTCTCAGCTATCTCTCGGTTAGCTACAACTTCAAATGTGGGTTAAAAAAAAAGGTACGATAAATCACATATTAGTTCGAGATCTGAAAATTCTGATTAATCCAGTCTTATTTCCTCTCAGCAAACTCCTTTCTGATTGCTCTTAAGATTAATGCAAATGGCATGTTTTCAGCTGGCGAGTGTAAGCAGTTCTTATCCATATATTTAAAAAAAATTTCATTCGTATTCCAGATCTCTGCAGAGTACACATGTGCTGTTGATGAACATTTTTGACATAATTAAGAAAGCCTTACAGTAATAATTAAAGTGTGATCCGTGGCACCTGGGTGAATGTCCAATTTAGCAGTCAGCCACCGGTGGCTGTCATGCTTGCGCCAGGGTTGGTGAACCGTTTCCGGCGAAGACCCTGTCCCAACTCTTTATTGAAAGGGCCAGGAATTGCTGTAGTCCCCATAGCTGTGGAGTCTTGAGACCCCATAGCTGTGGAGTTTCCCCATAGCTGTGGAGTCTTGAGACACAATATCTGTGGAGTCTGAGTCCCCACAGATGTGGAGTCTCGCCATAATGGTGGAGTCACATAGCGTCGGAGTCTGAGTCGCTATAGCTGTGAAGTCTCGCCATAACGGTGGAATCTGAGTCACATAGCGGTGGAATCTGAGTCCCCAGATATGTGGAGTCTGAATTCCCATAGCCGTGGAGTCTGAGTCTAATAGCCGTGGAGTCCGATTCCCCATAGCCGTGGAGTCTGAGTTCCCATAGTCGTGGAATCTGAGTCCCCATAGCCATGGAGTCTGTCTCCATAGCCGTGGAGCCTCGGGGAATCTGAGTCCCCATAGCCGTGGAGTCTCGGGGAATCTAAGTCCTCATAGCCGTGCAGTCTCAGGGAATCTGAGTCCCCATAGCTGTGGAGTCTGGGGGAATCTTGAGTCCCCATAGCCGTGGAGTCTGAGTCCCCATAGCCGTGGAATCTGAGTCCCCAAAGCCGTGGAGTCTCGGGGAATCTGAGTCCCCATAGCCGTGGAGTCTCAGGGAATCTGAGTCCCCATAGCCGTGGAGTCTCGCGGAATCTGAAACCCCATAGCTGTGGAGTCTGAGTCCCCATAGCCGTGGAGTCTCGGGGAATCTGAGTCCCCATAGCCGTGAAGTCTCGCTGAATCTGAGTCCCCATAGCCCTGGAGTCTGGTAAAAACGTATTGCATATTCCCTTCTTTGTTATCTCCAGCCTGGGACTGGAAAACAGCCATGGTAACTCACTGCCATTTCGAAACGATAATGTGTCTCAACATCATCACCACATGGGCTGCAAAGAACATCAAGTGCCAAGGAAATGGAACAACAACATCCACAACACATGGTTGTAAATGTATAAATCTTATAGGAAAATCAATAGCTAATTTTGGCAATTTTTTTTTCTTGGGTACTGGTGAGACCTAGACTGGAATATAATAAACGCAAGCACAAAATAAAACACATGATTTATTGTTGTTGTGGTCCATTATGTGAATTAAATGTTGTTGGAATCACACAAGCGGAAAATTGATTAAACAAACAAAAAGAAAATGAACGCTCAGCAATCTTCACAACGAGTTGGCCTCCATCTGCTGTAGGACAATCTTCTATAGTGAAAACAAAGGCATGAGTCATAGCAGTGAAGTTAACAACCGTAACTGTCAAGATTATCACTGATATTCTAAGTACCACATTCACTGAAACATTTACACTTCACTCACCATTCATTGTGAATAAAGGATTTAATAATAATAAGGGGACCTTATTTAACAAGGTTTACCGGCTTCTCAAATAAGGCAGCTGAAATATGAATCAGTCAGGAAAAATTAGAAGAGGTGGAGAGTTTTGAATACAGATAAAAGGGATGGCGACTGCAGTAAAACTGGTTTAAATAAATAAGGTAGATAGAGGTTTATGGTGCAGTTTTACAAAGTGAGTGAGAGAGTGAGTAAGGTGAGAAAAAAACGAATAGAAAGTATGAGAATGTATAAATGAAACATACAACATCCGATATTTCAGCGTGAGCCTTATTCGAGGATACATACACAACGAAACAAAAACACGAAGATCTTATCTGAATGTGTCTTTCTCCAAGTCGAAAACAGAAATGTGTGTGGTAGAAGGGAGAAGGAAAAACCACGCTGCCTCCAAACAAAAGATGACCGATAGAGCCAATCGTAAAGAAGAGGTGGAGAGAGAGGAGGAGAACAAGTGGGAGAAAGGGGTGGGGGAAGGCAATAGAAACATGACAGCCGCTAGAGCTGTCGGGGGGGGGGGGGGAAGAGGGGAGGGAAAATGGCACGCGGAGAGATAAAGAATGAAGAACATAAACATCTGCAGGGAGAAAATGTGAAACTTGTGAATACGACAAGCCATTATGTTGGCAGAGAAGAAAATAGTGTGATTGATTGAGTGATTGATTGATTGGTTGATCTTTATTTCAAAAGGTTTAAGAATTGGGCACGCAGGCCCGTCTGACTTTCTGCCCTTTATCATACATCTTTCACTCCATTCCAGACATTCTACAAATATGCTGTTCATATAACAAACATAACTAACATTGAAGTTGAGAGACAAAATAAAATATAACATTTACGTTTCGCTCTTAAATATTCACTCAGTACAGAAGTAACTACGTACGTTATAAATGACTATATACTAAACAAAATTGTCGGGACTATTCAGAAAGGAATTAATTGTATTCGGTGTCTGTAGGAGCAGTTTAAGATAACTTTTAAGTTTTATAATTCATGAGGCATGTAGTCGACATGAAATAGATATTGCGAAAGCTTGTAGTTGTAGGAAGGAGTACAATTTATATTTGTTATATAGGATGGAGTGGGGGGGGGGGGGTATTCCAAAGATGAGCAGCAGAATAACTAAAACTTTTCTTGTAAAGATCAAGTCTAGGTTTCGGAAGACATATGTTGTTCAAGCGTTGGCTGCACTTTGGGCTAAATTTAAACAGGTTCTATAGATAAGGCGGGGCATGCCGTGAAAGAATTTGATGTACTAACTTGTCTTTGTTGAGGAGGAACCTGTTCTTAAGAGGTAGCATTTTGATACGTTTGTGCTGGTTAGTTGTTTGTGCTTGATCTTTGTCACTAATAAGCTTTACTGCTCGCTTTTGGAGTGAGCAAAGCCTTTTTGTATTTGACACTGAGCAACCATCCCAAACTATTGAGCAATAGTCTAAATGTGTTTGTATATGAGCAATGCAGTATGTCTTCCTAGTGTCTTGATCGATGAAGTGCTTAATTTTAGCTAATTGGTATACTTTTTGTGCGAGGAGTTTTGTTAGACATTGCACATGAGAGTTCTAGGTCAGATGTTGGTCAATAATAAGACCTAGTGTTTTGTGCTCGCTAATGTTTTCTATATGTGATGTTTCTGTACAGAGCCAAAGTGTTGTTTTTGTTGCGTTTTGAAGTTTCTGTCTTGTTGTTATGAGCAATGATTTTGTTTTATCGGTATTTATAATCATGCCATTATTGTTACTCCATCTAATTAAATTGTATAACTCGACCTGAAGAGTTGATTCTAGATTAACACAATCGTAGTCACTGATGTAGACTGTGCAATCATCGGCAAAAAGGTCACAAGAAGAGTGTTTAAGAAGAAGTGGAAGATCATTGGTATAGATAGCAAAGAGCAACGGGACTAGAATAGAACCTTGCGGAACACCAGTGTCAACTGTAGCAGAATTTGATAGAGAATTGTTGAAGAATACTACCTGTTGTCTGTCTGAAAGAAACGATGCAATTATTTTGATTAAGTTAGGGTGCAATTTATAAGTCTTTATTTTTCTTACAAGAATATCGTGTCAGTCATATCAAATGCCTTTTTAAAGTCGACAAAGATGGCACCACATAGTCTGTCGTCATTTTTTGTTTACTAACAAGTTTTCTGTCATTTTGGTAAGAGCTGTGTGGCAGGAATGATTGGGTCTAAAGCCTGACTGACTGTCTATGAGTAAATTGTTCTCTTACATGTGTCGTAGAGTTATTTTGTGTATGTGTTTTTCCAGTGGTTTTGATAATGACGATAATATGGATATTGGTCTATAGTTGGTAAGATTGTTGGATGAGCCAGATTTAAAGCGAGGATACACCTTAACAGTTTTAAAAGCCTCAGGGAAATAACATTTTGCAATGCACTGGTTGTAAAAATATGTTAGTGTATGTGAAATGACAGATGCAGCATAACGTAAGACCTTATTACTAATGTCATCAAGCCCAGCTGTATTGTTGTTTTTAAGGTTAAGAGATAACTGTGAACTTCACTGACTGTTAAGAATGGAATGTGTAACTGTTTAAAATCAGTACATCTGCTGTCCAGGAATGTTTGTAGTTCATGTAATTCGCATACAGGAGCTGATATTGATGATTTAAGAACGTTGATTTCTTCTCTGAAATATGTACTGATATGTGCGCTAGTGTATGCACGATTGATGGTTTGAGAATCAAATTCTTTTCTTTTATTTGATAGGGTATTTATGGCTTTCCAAATTGATTTACTGTCTGATTTATTCTGTATTAGATTTCTGAAGTAATTTTTTTTCTCTTGTCTTATTAAGTATTTAACTTTGTTTCTGAGTGAACGGTAGGTCATAAAGTCCTTGATTTTGTGCGCCTGGTCACGTTCTCTCATGGATTGTAGTATTTCAGGTGTTATCCAAGGTGACATCGTCTGGTGTTTTACTCTCATCTCTTTCATGGGGACATGTTTGTCTAATATATCTCTGAAGATCTTTAGCCAATATTGTATTGCCTCATCGGGATCAGTTAGTTGGTACACGTGTGTAAGTGAAGATTCTTGCAAATCGTTAAGGTATAATTCTAGGTTAAATTTTCTGAAGCTTCTAAATTTCATACTGATGTGATTGTGTTTAGGAAGTTTATACCCCTTTCTTGTCCACGTACAGCAGACTGGGTAATGATCACTTAACGAGGTATGAGGGATGTTACATTCAATGATGTTTTCTGGTTGGGCTACATATATATGATCTATTAATGTGGATGATACTTCTGTTACTCTGGTAGGTTTTGTGACAATTTGGCAAAGATTATATTATAATATAATATTGCTCCAAGTTAGATTTGATTGTGTTAGATCTATTTTGAAATCTCCAAGAATGATAATATCTTTGAACCTAAAGGTTGAAACCTCATCCATCATAGTCGTGAAGTGATCGTACCACAGGGATGATGCATTTGGATTACGGTACGAACGTCCAATAAGTAATGGACTCTGGTTTGGCATTTTAACTTCCACCCAAATACACTCTACCTCTGATGATTCGAGGTCTTCTCTACGACTAAACTGAATAGTTGTGGAGACATACATTACTAGACCTGTTTCTAGTTTCCTGGTTGGGTCACGCCGGATCAGGTTAAAACCGTTAATTCTAATATCTTCATCGGTTATGTTCCTATTTAAACGGCTTTCAGAGAAGCCAAAAATGTGGAAATGTTGATGTAATATGTGTGTTACTTCAGGAATTTTACCTAATAGGTGCTATACATTCAGATGGCCTAATCGAAATCCTTCTTTATGTAACCATTTTTCGGTAGGTGGGGTCATTTTATTTTCCTGTCTCCTGTTACTGGTTTGAAAATAATTCATATTATGATACTTAATACTGAAGTAAATAAACTTTTAAATACTACGCAGAGATACACTCTGTATATTAAACTTTGAACTGGTGCACAACTCACCAGCTGAAATAATTGGAAGCTGAAAGAGAGACACGTCTAACTACTGAATAATTAAACGCTGAAATATGTGAATTCACTAACAAGTTGTGTAATTAGATATATAGTTCTCACACACAAACAGATACAACTCACAAACTGCAAGGACCTATAGAAAGTTGACAATAATTAGAAAAATAGATACGAAAGAAAAGGGGCAAGAAATAAAAAGCAATAATAAAACGTAAAGAATTCTAAATAAACTTAAGAAAGAAGATATCAGTCACTATGTCTTGCTGAGTAATAATTCTTTTTCGACATTGCGGGTTTAAGGTTTCAGTTTGTGATGGATTACGATGATACTGCCATCAGTTTAAGGCATGTGGTGTCTGTAAGGTACCATGCCATGTGAATTATGCAGAGATAACATATAGGCATGACTCAAGGCTGCAGGGCTAAATTGCAACAAATACTGTAGCTCCAGATTTCTTTGAGGATATTGCATGGAACGTGCTTGTGTGTTGAGCTCTTCTAATGAGCTGTGCGACTGTGGAAGAACGCTGACGTTGTTGACGCTAGTATCGGCTCGTCTGACCGTCTGAGGCTGATTTGAGGGTAGGGGTGGAAACATTGTGTCATAGTCAGTGGTTTGCTGTGGAACAGGTGTTGCAGATGTGGAGGTCCCTATGGTTTTAGTGCTCGGAGTAGAGCTGGCTTTATGGGGGTTTTTATTGGACGTGAGTGTTATTTGTGGACATCCAACTGTACTACGTCTTTCTGTAGTGTATGTTCTGGAAACTTTAGATTTTTGGCAAGGATGCTGATACCAAGTTTTGATGTATGTATGTGGTCCCTGTACATCCGTTTCTTCGGGGCATCAGAGGCCGAGATGAAGAACACAGTGTGGTCTATGAAGACAATGTTGTTAACACGACAGTATGACTGAAGTGCCTTGTTGTTGATGTCTACCAGGCGGCTTCCAGGACCGGAGCAGAGTGGAATGATGGAAGATAGGAAGATTGCTGCAGTCGGATACTTTTCCTTGATGGCGGATGTCAAAGCCTGCATGTCGGAACGTCTGATGTTGTGGCCATTCATGCTGTCATTTATGCCAACATGTACGGAGATTTTCCTCACGTCCTGGTATGTATTAAAACTTTGGTACCGTTATTATGTCAGTTTCGCTAGAACTGTTAGCTGGGTTGTCTTTATGAGTAAAGGTGTCTGAAGACAGTGGAGCTTTCTCGGTAGAAGATGTTGCTCCTTGTTCTCCAGCAGTATCTGGGATTATTGGTTCTTCTGCAGCAAGTGTTTGGTAGTAATTCATGTTTGCTGGAGGCTTCTTTGCTGGTGATAATAACAGCGTTTTCTGGCACAGACTCTTCTGCTGTCACGATTTCCATTCTATCGTCGACTATGTCAATAGATTTATTTACAGGACTTGAAAAACTTTCGGCCATGTTTGTAAGTGATGTGTTTAGTTCATCTGAGTTATGTGCTAGAGGGAGCTGACTGGCCATTTTGCTGAAATAAATTAAATATACGACAATACTGTGTCTTTCATTCATTCCTTTGCATGTCCCTTGCGGAACTTTGCCTCCCAAACAGCACTCCTGTAGGCCTCTCGGTTGTGAGCAAGATGGCCTGCTGCTGCTGCATCCATTTCCAGATCATCAACGATGTCTTGCAGCCATCTTCGTTTCGGTCTTCCTCTCTTTCTTTTTCCCACTATGTATCCCTCCAATATGGTCTTCTCTAAATTATCATGACGTTTAATGTGGCCAAAATATTTAAGTTTTCTCTCTGTGTCTAGGGGAGATAAATTGATGAGAGATTTTGCTGAAATAAATTAAATATACGACAATACTGTGTCTAGGGGAGATAAATTGAAGAGAGTTTTGTGTCTAGAAAAACTAAAGAGATTATAATTTTACAGATAGTATGCTCAGTGAACGAGACATTTATGTATTTTAAGAATTTTATACAGATCCGTAAAATGGACACTTAACAAAGCACTAAAAAATAATAACAACAATTGGAATGAAATGCCATAGAAGGACACTTAGAATATCATAGACAGAAATAAAATCAAATAGAAAGATACTAATGTGATTAGGTGTTTGCATAAAACTGGCTGGTAAACAACATCAAAATTAGAAAGCTGAGACACTTCGCCCACATCGACAGACACAATTTGGAGAGGTTGGTAATAGCAGGCACAGCGCCCGGCGAAAGAGAAAAGGGCGACTTCGCCGCAGGTGGACTTGGGACGTCACTGAAATTCTGAATATGTCATTGTCAGACGCTGGTCAACTTGAGCAAGCCCGCTTTGCATTCAGAGAGGCTGTGAGAGAGATCAAGTTCTGGAAAGAACACGCCACACGAATGAATGAATGAACGAGCAGGAATTTTGTAGCCACATTCAGTCAACAGAAAAATGTTATTAAAAACTCAATGGAAGTTGAGCTCACTTTAGTAACGCTTTATTCTTTGCGTCGTAAATGTTTCACGCGAGTTCTTCAGCTTAAAATTTAATTTAAACCAGCAAATTAGCTATGGCAGCTATAAATAGGCAAGATGGCCATGTGAACAGTCCTCTGTGGGATTACACTCCGCGGTCCATCAGAAGAATGTCCGCCAGTAAAATGTCCACATCTCCACATCGAAACGTTCTTCAAATGAATTTATGAATGATGTAGCTCATCCGAAAAACAGATAGTTAAACAAGAGGGAAAAAAACAGAATATTATACAATGAATATGTAAAATATTAACACAGAAAAAAAACATTCTAAGAAAAAAGATATGAAAGCTTTTAAAGGAAACCGTAAAGAAATTTACGCACCACTTTGGATCTACGTTTCTTACAATCAATGAAAGTTATCAACTTTCACAGACCTCTATCACACAAGCATGAAATCTGCAAGTAACCTTGATTTGGCTTAGTGCTTCTGGAGTGTCACTGTTCCTTCCTGTCAGATCGCAGTAAAGTTTTCAGATAGCTTCAGGTTTTGAATTTAATTTTACTTTCCGCTTGGTGTATAAATCGCATGCGTCGTCGAGCTTTGGCAATCAGAAGTCTCGTTTTGGATATGGAAGATGTAACAGCATTCTCCAGTCACGTGACCACGAAAATTTACTCGTGATTCGACGGAACCAGACGACACGCAATTTATATAATAGGTCTATCACAGTAATCAAGGATAAGGGATGGGGTCTTCGAACTTAGGAGAGTTTCTCACCGAGGGCGTTTAAAATACAAAATGAAAGTGAAAGACGCATGTTGAATATTGATTACAAGGCTGAATATACATAACACAGACATATTTGTTATTCGCAGTCGGTATCAGAAGCAACAGAAAGCGACGGAGAAAATAACTGAAAAGTTCAGCTTTACTTTCTAATTTTGTTTAAATATTTTCCATAGAGCATTACTTCTTATCACAAATACGAACCATGTATTCAGTATTCCGTGTTAGGTTCTCGCATCATAGCAGAACGAGATACTCCCATAATTGCTCCACCGCCTGTGCCAGTGTGTATCGCACAGAATGTTCATCTGTGGTCCTAGCATCACTACTTGATGATGAGCCATTCCTATGAAAGTCAAAATACGAAACCAGTCAGCGTCGCTCTCGTCACAAACTCCGTAGCTAAGGCGCCAAGTCGAACCAGGACACACAAAGACCGTCATAGTTCACTGATGGTCGAGCAGACATAAACGAAGAATCATTAATGTTGTCTGCGCGGAATTTCACAGCTTACTATGGTGCCCTAGCACTACGTTCAGTAGCTCGGTACACAGAACCGACCTCCATATTGAAAGCAGTGACGTCATTGTTGCTATTAGACACGTTCGCGAGTTCCTGTACCCACGACACTGAGTCAAACTTCGAAGACCACCACAGCTCACAAGAGTTATCAACGGGCATTGCAGACATGCATATCCACATTGAATTTCAATACAAACCATATAAAGAATCGCTACATTTAAATTCTATCAGATATAATTATCTATATTCTGATATATTATCTGCCAGTGTTTTTAATATAATGTAGCATTAATAAGAATCAGGTGTAGAAATTAACCAGTAATTAATGCAATAAACTTGTCGTGAAAATATCTACGTTTTGTGTTTTTCTGATTAACATGCCGTGAAAACATCTATATGTTGTGTCCTTCTGATAGATTTGGTCTGAAAACATATTTATGTTGTATTTTTCCGATAGAATTGTCATGAAAACACCTATATATTGTATCTTTCTGATAAACCTGGCCTGAAAACATCTATGTGTTGTGTCTTTCTGATAAACTTGGCCTGAAAACATCTATATGTTGTGCCTTGCTGATAAACGTGTCCTGAAGACATCTATGTGTTGTTTCTTTCTGATAATAAAGACATACATCGCTACATGAAGCATGCAATAAACATATTAGTTTCTACCGCATGCAAAAAAGAAAAAAAAATGGACAAAATATTCGAGCTAAAAACAAAACAATAACCAAAACAATATGTGCAGGAAAATATAATTCACTAAAGATAAGTAACAATTAACATGTTTAAATACTTTTAAAATCTGTTTAATAAGGAAAAAGAGTAAATTATGAAATAATTATATTTTCTTCCATTGTAGATTTCTCTCCCCTTCATGTCCTCTTATATTTTCTAGTCCTCTACCAGCGTCTTTGGAGCGCCTTCTGCACCAGTTAGGATCCGACCGTCTGTGACTAAGATGTTTTTTTCCTGTAATAGATTCGGCGACTATTACTTAACCAGGTGACTAACCAGAAGGTCTGGATCCGTCGTGAAGAGTCAGAGACTATTCCCGGTAAGCGGATCCGTTACGGATCAATGACATTTCTGGATATGTCCAGGGAATGTGTACTGACCCTTGTCATGAACTACAGTCGGACTCAAGACGACAAGTTGAGTTTGGTACTTGGTGCTTTTCTGATCTTCACCACGAAGGCGTACTCCAGAAGTGGAGACAAGAATTGGGAATAGTACATACGTTTTGAGAACTGACCAGGACGCTGTATGTGTGTGTGCGAAAAATGGGGAAATTCTGGAAGATGGATTGACAAGAAATGAAATATTACATAGTCATAACTAGAAAGTACTCTGTCATTGAGAATCCGAGGGTTGGATGCACTTTTGGCCAAAAGGAGGATTAATAAGCGATCATGATATTTCTGAATCACCGTTGGACTTCATACAGAAGCTTTCTACGCTGTTCATACCCGGAGCTGACTTTCTGTCACACTGCACATTTTAAGGCACATCTTCAAAGTTTTCCTATTTTATTATTCTTGTTCATTTTTCTCCCCCTGATCTTCCAGTACTGGTTGCATCTTTTCTTCTTTTTTATCCGCATATAACGTTAAATTATGTTTATGAATGAAAGTTTACCAAAGTTAAATATTCTTAATTTCTTTTTTTACTTCCATTTCCGAAGACATATAGTGCCTCTCATTTCTTAATTATTCTCTTTGTTTCTACAGAAATTTATTAAGTGTTTAAAAAAGAAAAGAAAGTGATATGTCATAAGTTTTAGATTTTTTCAGAGAAATTGATAGTTCGTAAGTTTTAGTTTATTTCAGAGAAAGTGATATGTCATAAGTTATCTCCAAAGCCTGCCCTATCTGAGGGTTTGGTTTTTAAGTTTAAGTCTAAAATTTAAAAAAAAACAATGATGAATTTATTGCAAGGTTTAATTTGGGGCTTCTTAAAAAACAATAAAAATGATCACTAGTTTAAACTATCTCTTTCTCTTTGAAAGATTTCTTAAATAAAACAGTTCTCGTATATCAAGAGACAGTTTCAAAATTTCAGTAAAACGGTGACTCATTCCGTAAACAAATGTGAGTAAAGTAAAAGCCAATTTTACCTCTCTCTTAGTTCAAGTATTATGTGCTACAATTTTCGTATTGTAATCAAAGTACATAGAATGTTACAAAATAATATCTATCTAACTAACATAAACTAACTCCAAGGAAGATATGAGTCTATAAATCTAGTGTATGATCCATTTTATTTTATGCAGCTGAAACATGGAGAATCAACGGGAGAATCGAAAACACATATACCACCTTGACTTGGACACTTCAATGAAAAGGACAGAGGGGCAGGCCATCAGGGGACATGGAGACGCACAATATAGGAAGAGCTAAAGGAAGCCGGAAAGACATGGTTTGAGGTGTCCCGGCTTGTTCAATACAGGATCGTCCAGAGAACCTTTCTTGATGCATTATTCCCCAATGGGAGTACAGGGGACCGATAATGATGAACACAAAGTAAGTAAGTCAAGTTGTAAATAACATTTTGCATGACCCCCCCCCCCCCGCTTTTTTTAAGGAATCGATTAACAAATATTCAGGAAGTACCTTCTGTTTGTATTTTCATCATCATCATGTGCCGTGCCGACTGGCGTTGGCTATTATGCTTCTCCAGAGTACGCGATCCTTCATGTAGGCCATCAGCTCAGTTGGTGATATCCTCTCACACCATCCCGTCAGACTGTCCAGTATCTTTTCTCTTGGTCTTCCTCTTGATCTTCTTCCTTCTATTTTTCCTGTTGTTATAATATTTTCAATGCCCCCTCTTCTCATTGCATGTCCTATGAACGTACATTGTCTCTCTCTTATCTTTTTGACAAGGTTTTTTGTCTCTCCAGCTCTTCTCATACATTCTTCATTAGTTATTTTTGCTATCCAGGGGATTCGCAACATTCTTCTAATAAACCACATTTCTGCTGCTTCCAATGATTTTTGTGCAGACTTGCCTATTGTCCATGATTCACTTCCATATAACAAGATAGGTTCAATATAGCATTTTAGGACTCGTTTTCTAACATTCATTGATAAGGATGTGTTGGTTAATATGTTTCTCATTCTCTGAAATGCAGTCTTTGCTTGGCCTATTATGTTCCTAATTTCTGTTCTGCATTTCCCATCTGAAGTTATTACTGCTCCAAGGTATTTGAATTTCTGCACCTGCTTTAGAATAGTTCCGTTTAATTTAATACTGCATGCTGGTGGATTCTGTTTCTTAGATATAACCATAGTCTCTGTCTTTTTGATGTTCAAAGTAAGGCCTTTCTGTTCACTTTCTTTGGTGACTTTATCCAAGAGATTTTGCAGGTCTTGTTGGTTCTCAGCTATCAGTACTGTGTCGTCAGCATACCGAAGGTTGTTAATATTGTATCCTCCAATTTTTATGCCTGGTTCTGTGATGATTGTTCTTGGAATATTCTCGCTATACAGAGAAAAAAGGTCTGGAGATAGTACACATCCTTGTCGCACCCCTTGTTTTATAGGTTGATATTTTCCAATTCTATTTTCAACTCGAACTGCTGCTTCTTGCTGCCAGTATAGATGTTTTACAATCCTCAGGTCTTTGCCGTCTATATTGATGTCTTCAAGCATTTTAATAATTTCATTATGTTTCACCTTGTCAAATGCCTTGGTGTAATCAATGAAGCATAAATAGAGATCTTTCTGTACTTCTAAAGCTCTTTCTGTTAGTGTTCGTAAAGCATAAATGGCATTGTGTGTTCCCTTTCCTTCAACAAATCCAAACTGTTCATCTGCTATTTCCATTTTTATCTTTTTTCCTTGTTCTTCTCATAATTATTCTCAGAAGTAGCTTCGTTATGTGACATGAGAGGCTGATAGTCCGGTGGTCGTCACATTCCTTTTCACCTGGTTTCTTTGGTAGTGCTATAAACGTGGATTTAATCAGGTCACTGGGAATATAACCACTGTTGTAAATGTCATTCAGTAACTTGGTTATTATTTTTATTCCTGTCTCCTCTAGTGCCTCTATTTCTTCTATTGTTATATTATCAGGCCCAGTCGCTTTTCCTTTCTTCATGTGTTTGATGGCATCTATGATTTCATCTTGAAGTATTGGTGGTCCCTCACAGTTTTCAGTATCTGGTGTTAATTCTGGTCTTTCTCCTCCATATAGCTCACCGATATACTCTGTCCACCTGTCCACAATGTCTTCTTTTCCCATTAATATTTTACCTTCTTTCGATTTCAGGCATCCTGTGGTATATTTTGTTTTCCTGCCTGTGAGTTCATTAATTCGTTTGTGCATGTTTTTGCTGTCTTTAATATGGGAGTCCTCTCATATTGTATTTTGAAGAAAGGAAATACCGCCATTTTCCAAAATGGCAGGGTAAAATTTATAAATAATGCAGAGTATCGATTCCCGCAATATCGATTTTTTTGTTTTTGTTAATGAAATCCCAGTGTCCTGTGAAGGATAAGACGACAAAAACCGCGGCATAATCAAGACACGCTCAGTCTCTGACTCCCATGAATCGCATTCTATAGCCTGACATTTAAGATAAGTCCAACTCGAAATTGTTCATGTCGGTTTCAAAACTCAGTACCCGAAATCTATAATCCATATTAGATTGGCAAAGACACTTGCAGGGAATTTAGAATGTCAGTGACCGGGGCGATTTTCTTTAGCCAAACCGGTTATTTAGTGTATGGCTGCTGCCAGTTGGAGACATTGTTTAGCTCGTGTGGAGACATTATTTAGCTCGTGTGGAGACTTTGTTTAGCTCGTGTGGAGACTTTGTTTAGCTCGTGTGGAGACTTTGTTTAGCTCGTGTGGAGACATTGTTTCGCTCGTGTGGAGACTTTGTTTAGCTCGTGTGGAGACATTGTTTAGCTCGTGTGGAGACATTGTTTAGCTCGTGTGGAGAGTTTATTTAGCTCGTGTGGAGATTTTGTTTAGCTCGTGTGGAGACATTGTTTAGCTCGTGTGGAGACTTTGTTTAGCTCGTGTGGAGACATTGTTTAGCTCGTGTGGAGACTTTGTTTAGCTCGTGTGGAGACATTGTTTAGCTCGTGTATAGACATTGTTTAGCTCGTGTGAAGACTTTGTTTAGCTCGTGTGGAGATTTTGTTTAGCTCGTGTGGAGACATTGTTTAGCTCGTGTGGAGACTTTGTTTAGCTCGTGTGGAGACTTTGTTTAGCTCGTGTGGAGACCTTGTTTAGCTTTTGTGGGGACTTTGTTTAACTCGTTTGGGGACTTTGTTTAACTTTTGTGGGGACTTTGTTTAACTCGTGTGGGGACTTTGTTTAACTCGTGTGATGACTTTGTTTAACTCGTGTGGGGACTTTGTTTAGCTCGTGTGGAGATATTGTTTAGGCCTCGTATTAATACCACTTAACTTAGAAAAGCAAATATCTAACAGCGTTAACTATTGGAACTGAAATAGTGTACTACTAAGATCTAGTACTTTTGTTGTTTGGTCTATTTTCTTCTTATGGAAGAAAAGAACACTGTGGTTTTTGTTGTGAGGGAAAAAATACGGGAAGAACTCTCGTAGCAGATAAACTTGAAACAAAAAGAAAGAACTATGAGATTATTTTGGTGAGGAGACTACTATGGACAAGGTGAAGGTACTCGTTGTGCTTTAGCTTGTCAGGATCATTGGTTGCGTTAACCGGCAGTTACTGGTAAATGAACGATTAAAAAAAAAGAGAAAACTGGAATTTTTGGGGGCTATCGGTTACTGTAACCGGTTTATATAATAAAAAAAAAAGAACTAGTAAAATGCTGTCAGTGAAATCGATTGAAGGATTATCAGGCCTGTACGATGATGATGCTCAGTTTGTATGTGTGGCAATATATAAGAAGTGGACAGTTGGCGTGACTTTTCTTTCAAAGGGAGAAACTGGGTACAGAGTGATCGGGAAAACAGGATCCTCTGGTTGTCGCTTGGCTGGAAGATAAAGGCACCGTGCGGCACTTGAACAGATATAAAAAAAAATGAAGGAGAGAGAGAGCAGACCACACGGACTAGCAGACGACAAGGACTAGCAGACGACAAGGACTAGCAGACGACAAGGACTAGCATACGACAAGGACTAGCAGACGACAAAATGGTAGAAAAAAGACGGTTAGGACTTAGGATATAGAGAGAGTTGAAATTTGTATTTCGGTTTGGAAGTTGTAGTTAGTCTATGAAATGTGTTACTAGTTTGTAATAGCTCATTAGAATAGAACACAGCAGATCCAGTTTGGCGTTGAAGTCTTAGGACATAAGTAGACGACAGGTTCTAGGCGGTTGCCTTTGAGGATTACGTCCTGAAATGTGTGTCACTGGAATGGTTTGTGCCACTGTGCCACTGTCACATTGTCACATCGTCTCATCGTCATCCAGTGCACCATTAAAATCATTATAACTTTTAAGGTCGTTTCTGTGGCGCTATTTTACCACTGGGAGAAAGTGCGAGGCTGGGTAACATTCGTCCACAGACGTATAGTCTCCAGACAACACGGAGAGAGCCACGCAAAACTCCATCACCGTCATCAAGGTCATTATTATTGTATAGCTGTTTCTAGCCACCCCAGTGGAGCCTGTCATATGGGTACATGCAGCTGCAGCAATAAGTGAAATTAAAATACAGTTTCCTCATGTAGAGCAACAAACGGCCACATGTTGGTGCCGTAAACCGCTACATATGGAGGAGAATCAGTCAGGTTTGACTTTGGCTCAACGTGTGAGCACTCTATATAAAGATTAAATCTCACTGGCTCAACGTGTGAGGACTCTATATAAAGATTAAATCTCGCTGGAAATAAGGGAAGAAAAAAAATGGCACGAACATTGAATTCCCCGTAATGTTTGTAAAGTGTGTTTAATTTTACATTAAAAGTATAAAGTAACAAATGTCGTATTGACAAAAGCGGTATTTCCGAAAATATTTCATGCCAGCTGAAAGACAGGTACAGCTGTACCGGTTTCGAAAAATCCTAGCGCGATCACTGATCATCATCATCATCATCATCATCATCATATGTTTACAGTCATCGATAGGAAGGTTAGCGGTCATGAATCTCCACTTCCCTGGCTCCCTCGCTCTGACTGAGTTCTCAGCCAGGCTGTATCCTGTCTATTCTCGTATGTTGTCTTCATATTTACATCTCTCTCCATCTCTCGTTCTTTTTCAATCCAGCTTTGCCTCTAGTATGGTCTTCAGTATATTGTTATGTGGCTAAGGTACTGTGCTTCTTTGATTCTTATTTGTTTGAGAAGTCCACGTTGCACTTGTAGTCGTTCTAATACATGTAAATTTGTTATTTTCGTTTTCCATTATATATATATATATATATATATATATATATATATATATATCTTTCACCTTACATCCTCCCCGTGCCGTTAAGCGTCACATAGGGCTGCAAGGTAGTTCACGAAGTTTTCCTGTTTTCGGCGAGCTTTTCAACCTTATCTAGGGATTTTATGCCTACTTATTTGGCCTCTCTTAACAGTGGCCGTTTTTAGAGCACATTGTCGACCTTATATATATATATGACCCAATTTCCCGTAGATCTACATGGAGCTTTCAGATTTTAGCAAGTAATTATGGAATTTTGAACATGTCAGTTTCTTTACAAATTTCCAAGTAAAACAATGTAGGCTTCTCCTCAGTTCCACGAAAGAATGGGATAACAGAAAGTACATATTTTCTGTCTACGTATGTGGGGGCGTGTATGCTCTTCGCGGGCGGGAAAAAATCTGCCATAACCCGTTCCCTCTGCGATACGATGCTGTGCCTCGATATCTTCACAGCATCGGCTACAATGGACATCAGTTTGAAGTTCCAGAGAGAGTTAGAAGACAAGACAAGATATGATATCACGCGCAGATTAGTGCCAAGGATAAGTCGCTCCACTCAATGTCATAGGGTCACGAATAAATCGCTCCACTCAAGGTCATAGGCTGGACAAATGAGATGTGATCCCTGGGAAAAAAAGCTTTTCTCCAAAAATCTTTGTTATGTCGTTCTTGTTCTTGTTGTTCTTTTTCAATCTCCATGGAACTGCGAGCTGGTGTTCTTTGTAGTCGATGCGGTGAAGATTGAAGATGTTGGTGCAAATCATGTCAGATATTTGTTTTTTCAGTCCCTGAGTACTGCTAAAAAGCAGAATGTGTGCAGTACTTCTTTAGCAGACTCCACCACCTTGGTAACTGTGACGATCCCTGACCCATTAGCCAGATAGACTTCTTACTGTAGGTATCAACGGAGAGGGGGGAACAGGGTCTTGCCCAGCTCTTGTTCACTAATCCTGTCGCCAACATGTCAGCTATATGCTACTGACTGCCACACAGGTTGTATCTTCGCTCCCTGTATGTTCTTCCTTTATATGTGCCCTCTTACTTTCTGCCATTCTTTTTTTCTGCCCGTTTTCCTCGTCATTTTTATCTTTTTCGTAAAACTGAGCCATGCACCTCAGTCTACCATCATCACGTGAACAAATGAATTAATGAAGAATCTCTAGTTTCAAAGAGTGAAGAACAGGGAACACAGGCCCGTCTGACATTCTGCCCTTCATCTCTTTCTTTTCAGAGTCATGTCATTCAACATAAGTTTAGTACCAGCGTTACAAACATATAAAATCAATACTAACAAGTGGGAAGAGCTAAAAGAAAAATAAGTAATCTTCCTAAGAGGTTTACATCTCACAGTAAAAGCATGAAATCACCGCTTGTGTCCCGAATGATTTTATTCAGCTGTTCATAGCCGGAAATTCTGACAGATTACTCATAGCTTAGTATCAATTTCTTTTACTACAGAGTGTCGTTTTAAGTTTGAAAAAAATGCAAATAGAATTGCTTTCTGGTTTAATCTGACAGCCGAAAGGAAAGAGAGAGAGAGAGAGAGAGAGCGAGAGACAGACAGACAGACAGACAGACAAACAGACAGACAGACAGACAGACAGATAGATAGAGAAGAAAGAGTAGAAGATTTAAAATAGAATGTATGAAACCAAATTAAGATCCATGCATACACAACACACAGAAAAATATAAAGTCATGTGTCTGAGATAAAACAGCCGACTTAACAAATAAACAGACTAGCAGATAAACAGACAAGCATCAGAGCAGGAACGCAATGAAGGTAGGAAACACAGTATTATAAATAAACATAAACAGATCTCGTTGGTATTGTTTAATTTAATGCACATGGAACTAACAATTCGATGAACATATAAGTACAATACTTTCTTCCCTACTTAAAGACTCTTCAGAAATAGATCCCAAATGTATATGCACACAAAACCTGAAAAAAAAACTTACAAAAACTGTTAACATTTTATATATTAATATCATACTTGTCCTTGTATAATGTGCATAATTCAGAACTTAATTTACTTTGTTATAGAGAAGCAAAATAAGCATTCGGACTCCAGAAGGTATCAGAATGTTAGTAATAGTAGCATACGTTACTTAACCAGCGGCTTGCGACTATCAATAGTTAATATTACTTAACAGTCAGCTTTATGCTGACCATAACAAGCCACAGCATGCCTTCCATTCTAAAACAATAACTCTTTGCCTATTATTACCATCATCATGTGCCGTGCCAGGCAACGTTGGCTACCACCCTTCTGCATCTTCTGCGGTCCTTGGTGTTTCGATATAATTCAGGTACTTTTATCTTGTCCTTGCCACTGGGATATTTTGTATCTTGGGCTAACTCTCTTCCTTTTCCCCTTTAATTTTCCAGTCATTACTAAGTTCTCCAAATTCTGTCTTCTCATGACACGCTCAAGACATTTTGCCCGTCATTTTCGTATCATTTAACTAGTTTTCAATGTTCTGAAACTTCTTTGACAAACTCTTCATTTGTTTTTCTGCCTCTCTAGAGTAATTGTTGCATCTTTCTCCAAAACCACATCTCTGTTGCGTCCAGTTTCTTTGTCACCCGTTTTGTTTGACTGTCCAACTTTCACAACCATGTAGAAATACTGATTATATATAACACTGTAAAACTTCCCCCGCCCCCCCCCCCCATCTTTCTCACTTTCATGGAAGTTTTCTTATTTGTTAGTATCTTCTTCACGTCACTAAAAGATGCCTTTGCCTTATGTATTCGTGATTCTATTTCATGTGTGTACTTGCCATCAGCTGGTTCTGTCTTTCCAAGGTAAGAAACCTAAACTAAGATCGTAAATATCAGATGGAGTTCAAATATCTACAGTGTAAATGCCCGTGCCAGAAAAGAACTTACTTCTTGCTAACCACTAAGAGGCTATGTGGAATGATTAGAAATTGTAAGAATCAAAATATATCTTTAAATCTTTTTTCTTTTGCTTTTAAAGATGATGATAATTATAAAAACGTAAATGTAACCGAGGGGCCTACAGGAGTGTTATTAGGGAGGCAAAGTTCCGCAAGGGACATGCAGATGACTGACTGACTGAAAGGTAATCAAATGATGTCGTGTACTGCCTGTTTCTACTGAAATGTAATCAAATTATGTCGTGTACTGCCTGTTTCTACTGAAATGTAACCAAATGATGTCGTGTACTGCCTGTTTCTACTGAAATGTAACCAAATGATGTCGTGTACTGCCTGTTTCTACTGAAATGTAATCAAATGATGTCGTGTACTGCTATTTCTACTCCATTCTAACGATAAGGTTAAGCGTTCAAATCCGAGCTAATGAGCCCCAATCAGCGAGCTCGCGGATACACTTCTCAAGTTCGTATAGTAAAAGCTCCCAGGTGTTATGCTGACAACATCGCTCTCTAGTTTCTGCTGTATATATAGCTCTCCATCAAACTGGAAGTAAGCCAACATTCTCTCTGACTGCTATAGCTGTATAAGCATTACAGTTTGTTCACATTATGTGCTGTGCAACCTGGATTTTTCCTCAAATGTCACAGAAGCATTTTCATGTCTTTGGATGTCAAAACAGATCTTTCACATGATCCAGATCTCTTCTAAATATTTTATATAGGTGATATAATTATCCTTTAATGCAGAAAGTAAACAGAGATAAATCTTCGTGGAGCATCCCATGTTAAACATTGGATATTAGCAAAATGTGATTTTTATGGAAAACTCCAAATGACAATTTTTGATAGCAGTTGTCAACCTTTATGGAGCAGTAAATGTGAGACTATTAGATGATAGCAAAGTTCTGTAAGAAGAATTTACTAGACGTGAACAGGAAAAGAAAAGAAAAACAAATGAGCCCGGCTACAGTCAGTGAACTCTGTTACCATAGTAGTATAGACAGTTTCGTGATATACATGCAAGGAAGCTTCACTCCGTAGCTCTTTTAGACATAACAAAACTGTTATATTCTTCAGACTATCATACACTTTTATAAAAGGGCCGAAACTCTGACAGTGACGGGGTACTTCATTTTATGACATAGGAAGTTGTGTGGTTGTTTCGCTTCCTATAGTACAGTACAGAATATATTGAAATCAGGGAAATTCCCTTACCATCACTGCTAGATGGTACAAATGACTGGGATGTGATAGCGGACCTTCCAGGAAGAAGGTAATACCCGACTGCCATCAAGAACACAGGAATGCGACCAGACATTGTAGTGTACCCACAGAAAAACAGGAATTAATAATGATCGAGCTTACGGTCCCATACGAAACTAGAATAGAGGAACAGCATTTATTCAAATTGGAGAAGTACAATGATCTGGTCAAGCAACTGAGGCAGGGGGCAGGAATCAGGGCAAAGTGATAGCTGTAAAAGTGGGAGCAAGAGGATTCGTAGCAACATCAGCATATGACCTATGTAAGCAACTGGGCATAAAGGGACAAGCAAGAGCAAGGGCATTGAAAAGCCTTTCAGAAACAGCAAGAAAGGCCTCATGCTGGCTGTGGAGTATGCGAAACAAGCATTGGAACATAAGTAATTTCATTTGCCACAACCAATACCACCTCCGTAGCTAAATCGCTAAAGACGCACTTCAAAAGAAGTCAAAGGCAACTGGAAGATCATGGGTTCAATCCCGGGACCGGGAAAAAAAAAGCAACAACTCACAAGACCTCTGGGAGTCATGACCCAGAGGGGTCCACCCCCCTTAGAGTGTCAGGAGTTTAATAGGGCCGAAACACTTGTCTGAGGGGGGTACTTCCTCTGATGATCTGAAGGAGGTGTGTTGTTGTTCCGCTCTCTACGGTAGAGAGTTTCCTGCATACAGACTTTTGTGTATACTAGTATTTAAGAAACAAGGCAGAAAGGTATTAACTTCTAGAATCTGTGCAGTTGCTTGTTATGTTTGATGACTAACTATACTAGACAATGTATTAGTTAACTTGTTAAGTGTGTGAACTTTTATGTACTTTCTCTGTGGCATGAGTGACTGATTTGTCAACAGAAAACCCTCTATCATTGGCAGATAAAACCTGGGGGTACGGGGATACACGTAGATCCCTGGAACACGTGACCTTCCCTACAAGGAATGGGATATGCCACGCCGTCTATGCACTGGAAGAACTCATCA
>CM019707.1:8918887-8959988 GCA_009760885.1 Achatina immaculata
GAAAGAATTAACATAATACAGATGAATAATTCAGGAGTGAAAGAATGAACATAACGCAGATGAAGAATTCGGGAGTGAAAGAATTAACATAATACAGATGAATAATTCAGGAGTGGAAGACTTAACATAATTCATATGAAGAACTCACGAGTGGAAAAATTAATATAACGCAGATGAAGAATTCAGGAGTGAAAGAATTAACATAATCCAGATGAAGAATTCAGGAGTGAAAGAATGAACATAACGCAGATGAAGAATTCGGGAGTGAAAGAATTAACATAATACAGATGAATAATTCAGGAGTGGAAGACTTAACATAATTCATATGAAGAACTCACGAGTGGAAAAATTAATATAACTCAGATGAAGAATTAAGGAGTGAAAGAATTAACACACTGCGGATGAAGAATTCAGAAGTGAAAAACTTAACATAATGCAGATGAATCATTCAGGAGTGAAAGAATTAACACAATCTTATATCTTATATCCTTCCCATGCCGTTAAATGTCACATAGGACTCGCAAAGTAGTTCGCCAATTTTTCCTGTCTTCGGCGAGTCTTTCAACCTCATCAAAGGATTTTATGCTTGTTAATTTGGCCTCTCTTAGTGATGTCCTCTTCAGAGTTTCACGCGATCTGCCCCTTTTTCTTCGGCCTGTTGTGTTCCACTTGATAGCTTGTTTCGGGATTCTCTGATCATTTCTTCTCATCAAGTGACCAACATATGTCCATCTCCTTTTCCTGATCACCCATGAGACTGGTTGTTGTTCAGTCATCTGTCTTATCTATGCATTGTTCTTGAATTCGATCCACTTGATGCCGAGTATTTTCCTTAGGCATTTGTTTTCAAAAGAGTCTAATTTCTTTTCTATTTCTTTAGTTGTTTTCCAGCTTTCGCATGCATAAATGATGGTGGATATTACATTTGAACTTAACTTAGTTTTTGTTCTTATAACGTTTTAATTCCATATGTTCTCAAGATTCTTGAAGATTGATGCTGCTTTTGCAATTCTGATTCTAACTTCCTTTCTAGTGTCACCATCCTGGTCTATGTAGCTGCCAAGGTATGCAAATTGATTGACTTCTTCAATATCTGTCCCTTCTATGTGTATTTTTCCATTTTGATTGAGAGGAATTTTCATTCCATGTACCCAGTCAATACCTCTATTACCTGTGCAGCGTTTTTTCATTATGAAGTCTATTGTAATCCCAAAAAGTAAAGGGGAGAGTATACATCCTTCTTTCAATTCTGTTTCAATCTGGAACCATTCACTCATCCTTTCTTCTGTCTTGATTGCACAAACATATCCATTGTAGAAGTCCTTAGTGATGTTGACAATTTTAGATGGTATTTCATATAGACATAAAATTCTCCATAATGAATCTCTGTGTATGCTATCAAATGCCTTTTTAAAATCTATGAAGTTCAGTATTAATGGTGTCTGCTTTTCAATATGTTCTTCAAGTATTATTCTGAGAGTAAAGATCTGGTCGAGACAGCTTCTCCCTTTCTAAATCCTGCTTGTTCTTCTCTCATTGCAGTATCCACTATATCTTTGAGTCTATTCAAAATGACCTTGCAAAATACTTTTGACACAACTGATATTAAGGTTACTCCTCTCCAGTTGTTACAGTCACTAAAGTTGCCTTTTTTTGGTATTTTAACAATGATTCCTTTCTTCCAATTAGAAGGGACCTTTTCTTCTTTCCAAATCTTGTTAAACATTCTCTGTAGTTGTCTCATGGTGTCATTATTGATAGCTTTTAGCATTTCGGCTGTTATTTTATCTTCACCTGCAGTTTCGTTGTTATCCATTAAATTCACTGCTGTTTCAATTTCATCCAATTTAATTTCATCTAGATTGACATTTAGTTGTGGGGCTGGTAAGTCAGTTTCAAGGTTTAACAATTCTTTTTGGTGTGGTCGATTAAGTATTTCTTGGAAGTGTTCAGCCCATCTTTGCTTTTGGTCTTTATTTGATGTTAATAGGTTTCCAGTTTTGCTAAGGATTGGTCTTTCTTTAGATGTAATAGTACCTGTTAACCTCTTTTGTATGTTATATAAAGTTTTGCTGTCTCCTGTTTTTGCTGCTTTAACTGCCTCTTTCGCCACATTGTCTATGCATTCTCTTTTATCCCTTCTAGCTGAACTGTTTACTTTCTTGTCTATTTCTTTGTATGTTCCTTTCGCCAGATCTTTTCCAAGATCTGTTTTTGCATTCAACATGTCTAATTTGACTGCTCGTCTTTCATGTATGTACTTCCATGTTTTATCTGATATCCATGCTTTTCTATTTGGTTTTTTCAGTCCAGCGCTTGCTTTTGCTGCTATGATTATGGCTGTGCTGTAAGAATTTCATAATTCATCTATATTTATCTCCTCAACTTCACTGGGTGTTTTTGAATGAATGACAAGTTCCTGATTGGAATTAATGTTAGTATGTTCTTCTTGTAGGCTGTGGCTGTTTATCTTTCTGTGTGCTGGTTTCTTGTATTGGCTTTTCAATTTTAGTTTTATTTTCCCTATGCACAGGTTGTGATCACTGTTGACATCTGCACCCTTATAAGCCCTTACATCTATGAGAGATGTTCTGTATTGCTTTCTAATACAAAAATGATCTATCCGGTTTCTAGTTCTATCATCTGGAGATATCCACGTTGTTGTATGTATCTCTTTGTGTGGGAATATTGTGCCTCCAATGACCATGCCCTCTGTTAGACGTATTTCAATTAATCTTTCTCCGTTCTGACTAACCATGTCAATTCCTTCTTTCCCCATCACTTTTTCAACTTCGGTATTATCCTTCCCTACCTTAGCATTGAAGTCCCCCACAGAAATTACGATGTCGTGTTTAGGGACTTTGTTGATGATTTTTTGTAGTTGGTGATGGATGTCGTCTTTCACATAATCATCTGCATCATTCGTGGGTGCATAACACTGTATTATTGTCACTCTTCCGTGTCGTAGGTGCTCTTATTATACGACTGTTCACTGGTTCCCATTCTACAAGGCTCTTTGCAGCTACATTTGACATAATAATGCTCACCCCACCCCGGATTTTACCATCATTTCTGCCTGAATGTATTATTAACTTACCGTTTTCCGCCGATCTTTTACCTTCTTCTGGCCATCGCATTTCGCTGATGCCCAGTATGTCTAGATGGTATCTCTCCATTTCTTTGATGACCTGAGTAGTTTTTGTTGGTGCTGCCATCGTTCTCACATTCCAGAATCCAATCCTTGTCACATGTTTGGGGCCGACGAATGAGCTCTTCGGAGTTGGTATCCCTGATACTCAGTTGGTTTCTCTGCGAGTTTCCATAACGATATCTTTTTTTCCCATCTGGAGTCGCCTCTAGATAGGTCCCAGGATAAGGTTGTTAGCCTTATGCCCAACTCCTGGTATATGATATGTAACAGATCAAGCGGAATTCCGCTGATTTATTAATAGCGGCGAGAGCGTTAAAAAATAATACGGATGAATAATTCAGGAGCGAAAAACGTAACATAATCCACATGAATAATTCACCAGTGGAAGAATTAATATAACGCAGAAGAAGAATTCAGGAGTGAAAGAATTCACACAATGCAGATGAAGAATTCAGGAATGAAAGAATTAACACAATACAGATGAAGAATTCAGGAGTGAAAGAATTAACATAATACAGATGAAGAATCCAGGAGTGAAAGAATTAACACAATGCAGATGAAGAATTTAGGAGTGAAAAACTTAACATAATGTGGATGAATAATTCAGGAGTGAAAGAAATAACGTAACGCAGATGAACAATTCAGGAGTGACGGAATTAACATAATGCAGATAAAGAATTCATGCGTGAAAGAATAAACATAACGCAGATAAATAATTCAGGAGTGAAAGAATTAACATAACCCAGATGAAGAATTCAGGAGTGAAAGAATACGCATAATACAGATGAATAATTCAGGGTGAAAAATGTAACATAATGCAGGTGAAGAATTCAGGAGTTAAAGAAGTAATATAATACAGGTGAATTATTCAGGAGTGGAAGACTTAACATAGTCCATATGAAGAATTCACGACTTGGAAGAATTAACATAACGCAGATGAAGAATTCAGGAGTGGAAGAATTAACATAACGCAGATGAAGAATTCAGGAGTGAAAGAATTAACATAATGCAGACGAAGAATTCAGGAGTGAAAGAATTAACATAACGCAGATGAATAATTCGGGAGTGAAAGAATTAAAATAACGCAGGTGAATTATTCAGGAGTGAAAGAATTAACATAATTCATTCATTCATTCATTTGCATGTCCCTTGCTGAACTTTGCCTCCCAAACAGTACTCCTGTGGGCCTCTCGGTTGTGAGCAAGATGGCCTGCTGCTGCTGCGCCATTTGCAGATCGTCAACGATTTCTTGCAGCCGTCTTCGTTTTGTTCTTCCTCTTTTTTTCCCATTATGTATCGTTCCAAAATGGTCTTCTCTAAATTATCATGACGTTTAATGTGTCCAAAATATTTAAGTTTTCTCTCTTTAATCCTCTTTACTAGCCAGCCCTCTTCAATATTAAGCTCTTGTAGTATAGATATATTTGTTCTTTTTTGTGTCCACGATATTTGGAGAACTCTTCTGTAGCATTTACATTCAAAGGCATTTATGTATTTCTCAGCTGTTTTGTTAAGTGTCCAGGTCTCACAGGCATATGTTGCGATGGGAAAGATGCATGCCCTTAAAAATCTTATTTTTTAGCTCTGTCTGCTCCTCTCCACAGATTCTTTATTTGGTTTACTTTCTGAAGAGCGACAGATGTCATCCTTTTAAATTCCCTCATTGTACCTCTATTATTAGTTAGTAGTGATCCAAGATATTCAAAACTCTCCGCTTCTTCCAATTTTTCCTCATTGATATATATTTCAGCTGCCGTGTTTGTTTTGTCAGTTGTCATCAATTTAGTTTTCTTTGCATTAAGATAGAGGTTCTGATCTTCGCTGTTCTTACGGACTGACATAATTAGTTTTTCCATTCCTTTTTGTGTTGTGGATAGTAACACTGTGTCATCAGCATAATACAGATGAATAATTCTGGAGTGGAAGACTTAACATAATCCATATGAAGAATTCACGACTGTAACAATGAATATACCGCAGATGAAGAATTCAGGAGTGAAAGAATTAACACAATGTAAATGAAGACGCCAGGAGTGAAAAATTAACATCACCCAGATGAAGAATTCAGTAGTGAAAGAATCAACACAATGCAGATGAAGAATTCAGGAGTGAAAGAATTAAGACAATGCAGATGAAGAATTCAGGAATGAAAGGGTGAACATAATGCAGATGAAGAGTTCAGGAGTAGAAGATTGAACATAATGCAGGTGAATAATTCAAGAGTGGAAGACTTAACATAATGCAGATGAAGAATTAATGAGTGAGAGTTAAATCTTCAACTCCTGAATTCTTCATCTGTATTATATTTATTCTTTCACTCCTGAATTCTTCATCTGTGTTATTTTAAATCTTCCATCCAAATTTCTGCATCTGCATTACGCTAGGGAAACCATAATAAAGCAAAGCAAAACTGAACATGGTCCTAACATTAATTTTGAGATGTAAACAACATTCAGAAGAGCCCAGGAAAGGTAAGTGTTTAAAAAGGAAACTCATTTACACATTCCTGCTTAACAATCAATTTCAGTCTTACATCTTTACAAAATCTGTACGCAGTTTCCTTGAATGCCTGGGAGTTTTTGTCTAGCAACTGGTCGGAGTAGTTGCGTGGATCCAGGTAGAAGGTGTAGTTGCACCCGATAGCATATGGGAATGAGCAAATAAGGTATTTTTAAAATGCCTTGACAAAATATTTTGTCAAGGCGAAATGTGTTGCTACAAGTCCTGTTACACTGGAATCTATGGTCCTTTTGCAGTATGAAGACAATAACAAATGAATGTCACTGATTTCATGAAGACAATAACAAATGAATGTCACTGATTTCATGAAGACAATAACAAATGAATATCACTGATTTTATGAAGACACTAACAAATGAATGTCACTCATTTCATGAAGACAACAACAAATGAATGTCACTCATTTCATGAAGACAATAACAAATGAATGTCACTCATTTCATGAAGACAATAACAAATGAATGTCACTGATTTCATGACACCACTGGCCTGGAACAGGAGGAGGGGAGAAAGTCTTCTTGACGAGCTGTATTTCCAGGATTCATGTTAGGTTTCACTGCAAAATAGATCATGCGTATCCCTTCTTCCTTATCTAGACTGTCGTAATACGGCATATGAATAACCAGGATGTTGCAATACGGCCTATGGATAACCAGGCTGTTGTAATACGGCCTATGAATAACCAGGTTGTTGCAATACGGCCTATGAATAACAAGGTTGTTGTAATACGGCCTATGAATAACCAGGCTGTTGTAATACGGCCTATGACTAACAGGATTGTTGTAATACGGCCTATGAATAACAAGGTTGTTGTAATACGGCTTATGAATAACAAGGTTGTTGTAATACGGCCTATGAATAACAAGGTTGCTGTAATACGGCCTATGAATAACCAAGTTGTTGTAATACGGTCGAGGAATAAAAAAGAATTGCTAAACTTGGCCAGCTAAACTTCGGCAGCAGCGGTATCAGCGAATGATTCTGGTGACTGGCGGAACATAAACTTCATCTGCTCATAACAAATACATGCATATAACTACAAGCAAGTTTATGTTGTAATGTTTCAATTTAATGCCATGGAAATCTCAAAGTCTTACTTAGAAAGAAGAATATTTATAAATCATAAAAAATCATCACTTTTGTGAATGGCATTACTAACTACGATGGTCATTTGCAACATAGGGTAGACATTTTACATTACGAATCGTTACACAGACAAATAGGCAGACAATTTAGAAAATGCAGAAACAGGTCAGCAATATCTACCCACTGATAGGTAGATTGCTCAGCCTCAAAGGAGACAGGCATGTAGATAGCTTGGTATGCAGGTGGATAGGTTGGTATGCAGGTAGATAGGTTGCTGTGCAGGTAGATAGGTTGCTATGCAGGTAGATAGGTTGGTATGTAGGTAGATAGGTTGCTATGCAGGTAGATAGGTTGCTATGCAGGTAGATAGGTTGGTATATAGGTAGATAGGTTGGTATGCAGGTAGATAGGTTGCTATGCTTTACTGCCCAGTTACTAGAGAAACAGAGCGGTGGCTAGGAAGCCAGGTAAAAAGGGCGGGCGGTATTGGCTCCACGCTGATGCTGTCAACGGCGATGAGGAGGTTGCCGACGAGTAGAGAGAAGACACCATGGTACTCCTTTCTGATGGCGTTCTCAACCAACATCCCGACCACAAGATTCTTGACAGCTGTTTTGTTCGTGCCTTGCAACTCTCGGAACTGAAGGCTGAAGTTGACCCTCAGAGGACTGCCGCTGAAATGTCAACAAATTTCCAGAGTTAAGGAAGTAAAACTATTAAAGTGTTGTTTAGCTACATGGATGAAATAGTGATTCCTCTTCTTTTTCTTTAGCTGCCCTTTGTGAACAGTGAAGAGTCAAACATCTATCTTAATACGAAGAAAACTAAATTGACGACAACGACGAAACAAACAAGGCAGCTGATATATGTATCAGTGAGGAAAAAATTAGAAGAAGTGGAGAGTTTTGAATATCTTGGATCACTACTAACTAATAATGGAGATACAATGAGGGAAGTTAAAAGGAGGACATCTGTCGCTCTTCAGAAAGCAAAACAACTAAAGAATATGTGGAAAAGAACAACAGAACTAAAAAAAAAAAGATTTTTAAGGCTATGCATCTTTACCACCGCAACGTATGCCTGTGAGATCTGGACACTTAACAAAACAGCTGAGAAACACATAAATGCCTTTGAATGTAAATGCTACAGAAGAGGTCTCCAAATATCGTGGACACAAAAAAAAGAATAAATATATCTATACTACAAGAGCTTAATATTGAAGAAGGCTGGCTAGTAAAGAGGATTAAACAGAGAAAACTTAAATATTTTGGACACATTAAACGTCATGATAATCTAGAGAAGACCGATTTGGGAGGGTACATAATGGGAAAAAGAAAGAGAGGAAGACCAAAGCGAAGATGGCTGTAAGACATTGTTGATGATCTGCAAATGGATCCAACAGCAGCTTGGCATCTTGCTCACAACCGAGAGGCCTACAGGAGAGCTGTTAGGGAGGCAAATTTCCGCAAGGGACATGCAAATGACTGACTGCCCCTTTCCTGAATAAACCTCTTATATTTCATGATACAAATCTCATAATACTTTTTACTTTCCAAGGTCGTAATCCATTTTTATACGTCCAATTTCGAGACTTCTCTATCTGTTCCATAACACTAATCTATTTTTACGGAGATGGGGTCGTTGGCCCCATGCTCTAATCCCCATCATGGAAGGCCAGATAGATAAATTAAGTGATGAAATATAAAAATAGTTAGTTCCGATAAAACATTCCATAATAATACTTCACTGGTTGTCTAGGATGCTTCGCTACCCTGGAGTGAACTTGTGTTGTTTACAGTTTATTTTGTTGCGATTATGAAAAACCTTTGGCTACACGAAGTCGTGGACTACAGTGGCTTATCTGAACTACTGGAGCAGAGGCAGGCATGAATCTTCCTGACAGATGTCACCACGGCCGAAGACGCTGTCCGGTTTGGCAATAAGCCATCCATACCCGACATGCCAGCGTCAGGGTTGGTGAACCATAGCTGACATGCCAGTGTCAGGGTTGATGAACCATAGCTGACATGACAGCGTTAGGGTTGACGAACCATAGCTAACATGCCAGCGTTAGGGTTGACGAACCATAGCTAACATGCCAGCGTTAGGGTTGATGAACCATAGCTAACATGCCAGCGTTAGGGTTGGTGAACCATAGCTGACATGCCAGCGTTAGGGTTGGTGAACCATAGCTAACATGACAGCGTTAGGGTTGATGAACCATAGCTAACATGCCAGCGTTAGGGTTGATGAACCATAGCTGACATGCCAGCGTCAGGGTTGGTGAACCATAGCTGACATGCCAGCGTCAGGGTTGGTGAACCATAGCTGACATGCCAGCGTCAGGGTTGTTGAACCATAGCTGACATGCCAGCGTCAGGGTTGGTGAACCATAGCTAACATGCCAGCGTTAGGGTTGGTGAATCTATGAAGCGTGAAGGAGACAAAACAACATTATAATTGGTCTATGAAGCGTGAAGGAGACAAAACAATCTTAGAATAGGTCTATGAAGCGTGAAGGAGACAAAACAATCTTAGAATTGGTCTATGAAGCGTGAAGGAGACAAAACAATATTAGAATTGGTCTGTGAAGCGTGAAGGAGACAAAACAATTTTTGAACAAGTTTGTGAAGCTTTAATGATAAAAATATCACAGAAAAGATTGTGAAATGCTAAGGAGAACAGTATCGTAGAAGAGTTGTGAAGTGTTAAGATGATTGACTGATTTACTGACTGATTAATCTTAAAGGTAGCCTCAATGCAGTCAGGACATTCCCATATCTGTTCCCCCGCCCATTCCAGTATCCAGTATTAGGGTCTGTGTACTAAGTGTCCCTGTCACGCGTTGATTGTGGGCTCGTCGCTTCCGTTCATAGAGGAAGCTTATCCTTCGTTAGATCTGCGTCACTTCCGGTTCCTTCATTCTGCGGATGTAGAGATTATTCTTCCATCAACTCTTTCTCCCAGCACAATCCGTCCATAACATCCTTCCAGATATTCGACCTGTCCAGATGCAGCACAGCTTGTTTAGGTGTCTTTCCAGCCATGCGGGTCAACCGACTCATTGCCATGTATAGGCAGACATCTTAGAAAGTGTGTACCACGTGTTAGAGAGAAAATACTGAATTCAAATATTCAATAACATTCTTCAATAACTTCTTTGATGCAAACACTGCCAACAAAAGAACAGAACATTTCGACTGTACATGTCGATAAAGAAGAAAAAGAATGATGTTCACACAGTGGAAAAGATAAACACAACGATATTAATGTTGGCAGACGTGCAGGAAAATGTATATATAGATAATGACAGAAATACACAGCCAGAACAAAAGCATAGAGAAAGTGAAAGCAAAAGGGCATGTGGGGGAGGGAGTGGGTCGGAAGGCAAGGTTTAGGGGATCGGAGGGGGGGGGGGAGTAACATATACCAAAAAAAAAGGAAAGAGACAGAATGAATGATTGAAAAAAGAACTTTCAAATAATGAAAAATTAGGCACGGAGATCTGTCTTCTACTCGAGAACACAACTTTCTCTATTCTAGTCTTCTCTCTCTTTCTCTTTGACAGACAGACAGACAGACAGACAGATTATTGTTCATTTACCCAAAAACATCAATCTGGCAACCCAAGTAAGGTGGAAACATGTGTCGATGGTCATCCATGATCTTATCAATCTGTGAAAGTCAAATACAAACAGAGAAACTGTCAGAGCCGCTGAGTTAGTAAATAAATAATGTCAATGTTCAATGACATGCAGACAATTCTGAGCACAGATTTAGTCTGTTATTAGGACAGAAATTGTTTGATTTTACTTTACATTTGTAGTAAGCGAGTAATGTTTTTTCGTTGCATTTTATTAGGCTTTGATATATATAGTGAATTACTTAGACAGACAAACAGGTATGCTACTTAGACAGACAAACAGGTATGCTACTTAGACAGACAAACAGGTATGTTACTTAGACAGGCAAAAACGTAGGTTACTTAGACAAACAGGTAGGTTACTTAGACAAACAGGGAGGTTACATAGACATACAAACAGGTATGTTACTGCGACAGGCAAACAGGTAGGTTACTTAGACAAACAGGTAGGTTACTTAGACAGACAAACAGATAGGTTACTTAGACAAACAGGTATGTTACTTAGACAGAGTTTACGATTCGTCACATACAGTTTCGAGTCGTCAAGGTATCCCAAGTAGGGACGTGGTCCGGTAGGTAAGGACGTGGTCTGGCAGGTTGGGACGTGGTCTGGCATGTTTATGACGTGGTCTAGCAGATAGGGACGTGGTCTCGAAGGTAGGGACCTGGTCTGGCATGTAGGAACGTGGTTTGGCAGACAGGGACGTGGTTTGGCAGACAGGGAAGTGGTCTGGCAGGTAAGGACGTGGTCTGGCAGGTAGGGACGTGTTCTGGCTGTTAGGGACGTGTTCTGGCAGGTAGGAACGTGTTCTGGCAAGTAGGAACGTGGTCTGGCAGGTAGGAACGTGTTCTGGCAAGTAGGAACGTGGTCTGGCAGGTAGGGACGTGGTCTGGCAGGTAGAGACGTGGTCTGGCAGGTAGGGACGTGGTTTGGCAGACAGGGAAGTGGTCTGGCAGGTTGGGACGTGGTCTGGCAGGTAGGGACGTGGTTTGGCAGGTAGGGACGTGTTCTGGCAGGTAGGGACGTTGTCTGGCAGGTAGGGACGTGGTTTGGCAGGTAGGGACGTTGTCTGGCAGGTAGGGACGTGGTTTGGCAGGTAGGGACGTGTTCTGGCTGTTAGGGACGTGTTCTGGCTGTTAGGGACGTGTTCTGGCAGGTAGGAACGTGTTCTGGCAAGTAGGAACGTGGTCTGGCAGGTAGGAACGTGTTCTGGCAAGTAGGAACGTGGTCTGGCAGGTAGGGACGTGGTCTGGCAGGTAGAGACGTGGTCTGGCAGGTAGGGACGTGGTTTGGCAGATAGGGACCTGGTTTGGCAGGTAGGGACGTGGTTTGGCAGGTATGGACGTTGTCTGGCAGGTAGGGACGTGGTTTGGCAGGTAGGGACGTTGTCTGGCAGGTAGGGACGTGGTTTGGCAGGTAGGGACGTGTTCTGGCAGGTAGGGACGTGGTTTGGCAGGTAGGGACGTGGTCTGGCAGGTAGGGACGTGGCCTGGCAGGTAGGGACGTGGTTGGCAGGTAGCGACGTGTTCTGGCAGATAGGGACGTGGTTATCAAACTGGCATGTACTTGGGTAATGACGAGATTTGTTGGCTAGTGTGTGAGAGTCTTGTCTTGTCTTGTCGCCTTCTTCATCTACCATCCAGTGTTGAGGGAACCAAGAGACATCTTCATAGGGGTCGATGATTTGCTTCTTATAACGAGATATTAGAGGTTTCTGTACTTTCATCCCCTCCTCAGTGCATTGGCGGCTCCTCCCTGTGACGAGTATGGTGAGTAAAACATACTCATTATTTTGAAGAAGGTACACTCGTGAGGTTTATAAGATAACATGTACCTGGCGGGAATCACACCTGCAGCCATGGTCAAGGTGGAGGTCAAAGTGGTAAGTTGAAATTAGTGCTACCTTCTATAACGGATAACGAATGAAGTTTTATTAATGGGTTTGATGTACAGAATTGCTATTATTATACCATGTACTTCATTTAATGAATACGATGCACTGCTAATGATGTATTTATGTTCTATAAAACTGCTTATATCATGTTTTCTGTACGTATTGTCCGTTGAATGCCCATGCCCATGAGATTTCTTTGATAAAAGGAGGACTTCAGTCATTGTTCTATGTTTAATGTGAAGCTATTATTGCATTGAAAATGTAGTTCGGTGAAATGTGGAGAGAACCAACAGAGTGGAGGTGGGTGGATAAAGATGACTTTTATTGGACAAATAGTCGGTTAGTCGGTTATTTGGTTGGTCGGTTAGCTGATCTGTTGATTAGTCGGCTAGTTGATTGGTTGGTTAATCGGTTTGTTGACTGGTTGGTTACTAGTTTAGTTTGTCATTTAGTTGGTTGGTTGGTTAGTTGATTAGTCGGTTAGTTGTTTAGTCTGTTAGTTGGTTTGTTGTTTAGTCGGTTATTTTGTTAGTAGGTTAGTTTGTTAGTCGGTTAATTGGTTGGTCGGTCAGATGGATAGTTAGTTGAATAGGAAGAATCATCATCTATAAAATCCAGATACATTAAAGGTGCCACCATCTCCTCTTCAGTATCTCTTTCTGAGTACAGTAACTCATGATACTTGTTCTCTTGTTGGTTGACAACAACCGTCTTTAGCTCTTGATTAGTATTTTTCTTTTGCTGCACCAAGTCCCGCTCAGAGCTTTTGTCATTCTTGACAATACTCCGACTCTAGGATAGTATAAGGACAAGTTGTCTTTGTCCAAAAAAAAAAAAAGAAAGCAGACGTGAAGTACTTTGTATGTCACTATTAAAGACGATACAAATCAAACAATGTAGACAATGATACTGTCTCAGATGCTGGAAATCTAACACAGACAGAAAGCCAAAATAAAGCTCTAATCCAACAGTCAAGTGTTTCTCAAAAAAAATCATGGCCTCTGAGAGGTATTTCATGAAGTGGCACAGAATTATTCCCCTACTTCTGATTAGTGATTTTTCTTTTCATCCAGAACCTGCTCCCTATAAAACAGGGAAAACCTACAAGCAACAACTATGCAGCCCTCATTACTGGGCCTGTATAAAAGATGACATACGAGGGATGATTGATAAGTTCTCGGCATAAAGTAAAAAAAACTCGAAACACACAGTTGATATTAGGTGTATTTGTAGATCGCGTTGATGTAAGATTAAAAAGTTGATATTAGGTGCATTTGTAGATCAGGTTAATGGTAAGACTAAACACCAAGTTTCAAGAAATTAACTGCAACTAATTTTTTACAGGCTACTGGTGTGGTAAGGGGGTGGCAGAAATTGAGAAAATGGATAAAGTTTCTCATTCAGTAGTCATTCACTACCTCTGCATCAAGGGCTTATCATCGAAAGACATTTATGAGGATACAGTGGAGACTCCAGGGGAGAATGTCCCTTCTTATACAGCACAGTGAAGAAATTGGCAGTTCAATTCAAACATGGAAGGGAGAATCTGGAAGATGATCTCCGTCCAGAAAGACCAAGAACAGTAGCCACCGATGAAACCACCGGCAGAATTCATGGCGTGACAATGGAGAATCGACGACTCTGGCCGGTACATTCCTCCTGATTTGGGCATCTCCCAAGAACGTATTCATGCCATTATTCACGATGATCTTCAAATGACAAAGGTCTCTGCTCGATGGGTCCCGAAAATTCTTGGAGCTGATCACAAACGACAACGTCTCAACATGGCAAGAGATAATCTTGGCCATTTTTCTGCAGATCCTGAAATGTTTCTTCAACAATTTGTGACTATGGATGAGACCTGGGTTCATCATTTTCAACCAGAAACAAAAGAACAGTCAAAGCAATGGAAACATCATAGATCCCCACCTCCAAAGAAAGCAAGAGTGGTTCTGTCTGCAGGCAAAGTGAAGGCTTCCATCTTTTGGGATTCAAAAGTTGTGCTATTGGCACTCTATCTTCAAAAGGGCAGAACGGTCACCAGGGCCTATTACGCTAATCTTGTGATGCAACTGCGGGTCAAACTGAAGGAAAAGCGCAGAGGGAAATTGACGAGAGGAGTCATCTTTCATCAAGACACTGCTCCAGTTCACAAGTCGGCGGTGGCAATGGCTGCTATCCATAAATGCAGCTTCCAGCTTCTTGAACATCCCCCGTATTTCCCATATTTGGACCCTTAATACTATTACCTGTTTACCAAACTCAAAAAGGAGCTCAGTGGTCGCAAATTTGCTTCATATGTGACGTCATTCATGCTGTAAACCACTTTCTACTGGCACAGGATGCAGACTTTTACAAAGTAGGGATCCATATGCACAAAGATCGCTGGATTAGGTGCATAAACTTGCAATGGGACTATGTTGAGAAATAACCCAAAAAAGTTGTCCACAAATAATCCTTTGTACCTTATGCCGAGAACGTATCATTGACTTCTGGTATTTCGGTCCCACATTAGGCGTTTATAGCTTTATCTGTGTTGACTTGTCCCTTCCTCAAATATTCTACTCTTCTGTCTTTAGAGCCTCGGATAGTAAGAAGCGAGAAAGCTCGTTGTTATGAGCATAATATAGAGATAGGACTTTAATAGATCATGTCCAGTTCTGGCCTCCGACTGCTCCCCGCTAAGTAGTTCAGTCAGCCTGTTTTTTCAAGCATCAAATATAATTATGAAGTTAAAAATGAAAGTGAAACTGTAGGTTTCTCTTAATAAAGCCCATATCGCAGGGGTTAGAGCAACACAGACAGGGAACACAAACAGGGAACAGGCAGAAAGAATGGGACGAAGTTGAGCTAATAATCTCTTGGCAGTTGACACGGAAGCATAAAGCGTATCTTCATTGACTAAACTATCAGCTACATATTAATAAAATACATAGTCAATTATATATGTCAGTACCATAGATTTGCTCTGAAAGCCGTTAGAAAAATAAAAGAAAAATTAATCATACACCTAAAAGAAGCCTAGGAAAGAAAATATAGAATACGTAGACTAATATCAAGGGAAATAAATGGGGAAAATTGTATTGTCAGTTGCGCGCGCAAGTTTTGGTTTCTGTGCCAAACATCGCACACACTAGCAAGTTCATCGCGCTAACATATATAGCATTCATATCACATTTCAAATAAGAAAATAGCTTGTTGTGTAGGTAAGTAGCTAATTCACACCTTTATATACTGTCCAGTCTCTATGTCATACGAAACAATAGAACTGAGTCGAGAAAGCGCCCAGAATAAAGAGAAATTTTAGATAAAAAAAAAAAAACAACAAAACAGGCGAAATAAAATGTAAGGAAAAGGCGACTGACAGGTTCTGCAAGGAAAAATCAGCCCATCTCATGTTTCTGAATATGATAAGCAGGCTGGTTTTGTCCTGCGCCACGCCATGCAGTATAACTGAAACACAGTTTTAATCTTTCGGAAATGAGTACAATCTCGACACACACACACACTCACTCTGGACTAAATACAAAGCTAAAAGCCATTGGTTGACAAACCTTTTTCTTTTTCTTTTTTTTAAGCGGGACACAAAACCAGGAGTTGAATGTGATCCGCAGGTCACACAAAAAAAGCTAAAAGTAAATATTTAAATGCTACAAAATTAATTTCAGTGACAAGTGGTTAAGTATGGTTCTTATTATTGTGATATTTAATTTTAAAATATAATGTGGAAGGATTTCACTAAAGTCCTGTCCTGTATTTTTAAACGTACTAATAATTTGTTCTAAACATTATAAATTAATATCTTCCTTATCCACCTTGACCCTAATCTGGGTGGCGACCTGATTTCCGGGGGGGGGGGGGCACTTCTCTGAGTACTCACATCAGCACAGAACTTCTCCTCGATGTACTTAAATGTTGGCGAGCTTCGATTGTTGAGCTCCTTGGTGAATGTCAAATTCTTCGTCTCGAACGACATTCGAATTAAAAATGTAGCTTGGATAGTGAAAAATATGGTAAAAATTATATTTATTTGTAAATAAAACTACACTTTTAACATACACTTACAATGCTTTCCCATAAAAGGTTAATGTAAAATTCCCATGTCCATGCCATCAAGGCATACTGGAGATACGATGTTAGACCCGTATTTCCACATTAATTTCGTTACATGAAAGCGTGATGTGGTATCACATCTGGCCACATTTAACTTCCCATATATCTCTGGTACAAGTTTTTAGAGACTGTGGAACCAGGTCAATTTTGGTGTGTACCAGAACTCGCTACCATCAGATTACTAAACCGACCGCCTAACCTCTCAGCTAGCCAGGCCACCATTATCTTCCCACACTGAAATTCATGTTACACTAAACTATTTCAAACAGTTGCATTACAATGAGTACTATTTACTTTATTTCACAAATCCTTTACATATAGAATTTGAGGAAGTTACGATCATGTCACTAAAACATGGCAGTCAATGAAAAGGAATAAGAAACCACATGAGCATAAGTCAGCAAGCTAACTTGCTCTCCGCTAAGCACAAATTATGTTTTCACAGATATCTGTTGTATGCCATTACCTTCACCAAAAAGAACAGAATTTGTTTTTCATTGATATAATTTCATACGCTGACGCTCTGTCAACCGAGACTTTTGTTGTTTTTCCCTGCTTACGGCTATAAGCATCGATGGTTTATAAACTGAAACAAAAAACCTACAAGAAAATATATTTTTCTCACAAACGCCTGGCCAACGTTTATATTCTGATGCTTTAGAAAATTTATGAAAATACTATCTTCCCATAAGAGCATTTCAAGGCGAAATATTCTGTCTTTCATAGAAACAGTTTCCTTGTTGACAGAATTCCTTTATGTTGCCCGTGTTGTGTGAAAATTATTAAAGTGAGTTTCAGATTCCGACGGGGAGAAGGCTAAACTGTTCTTTAAGAGTAAATCTCCACCAATCTGGGTAGAACCAACAGACGAAAGTGCGCAAGCAATGCGTTCTGAGGAGTATCATGGGAAGGGAGGACTGTATTTTGTCAACCTCATCAGTCAGCCATCTGCTATAGCTGTCCTGTCTCTCTTTTATTCTTTGTCTGGTAACCTCATCAGTCATCCACATCTGCTATAGTTACCTCCTCTCTATTTTACTGTTTGTCAACAATGACTTACGAAGATATTTTAATAAAAATATACTATCCAGACTTTTGTCCCCGGTAGCTAATAATATGTAAAAGACATTAGTTCACAAAATGTGGAATTGTGGAAACAGAGCTCTAGTTTTGGAATAGTACATAACAATAGCCTGTAAATAAAGAGCCCATTATTTTCAAGATGTATATATAAAAAGCATGACGATGAGTTCCCTACATGGTTAAGGTTTGATATACCACATTTTATGAAATCCTAAAACAATTAGTGGTAAGGTTCTTTGCTCTTTACGCAGGTTTACATGATGGTTACTCAAGGTTTGCATGATGATTATACAAGGTTTACATTATGGTTATACAAGGTTTACATGATGGTTATACAAATGTATTCAGCAGATTTAAGAAATGATTGACGGAACATCTTCAAGCTAATTTCTCCATATGACATTCCCTGTCTAAGCATAAAAAAACTACAGCAGTTTATTACATCAAAACAAGAACTGGTGACATTAGTCACCAAAGACTGTTAGGAAAATGATGTTTTGCTGCTGCTCTACCAAATAACATGATTTCGGGGCTATTTTCTTTTCTAAAACGAGGTGGTAAGTACATTAGTTTCGGTGGCTAGAACCCGACCAGAGATGCCCCAGTAATCCCTGCTGTAGTTATGAGTTCTTGTCTACATCTGGAGTTGGGGAAAGGACAGGCAACCAGAGATGATGCTGACAATATAATCCTCTAGTACATCGTGAAGGAAAATACAGGCACTATAGCCAAGGCTTCCAAAATCGTTGGAAGCAGCAGGAATGTGGTTTATTAGAAGAATGTTTCGAATCCCCTGGACATCAAAAATAACTAATGAAGAATGTAGGAGAAGAGCTGGAGAGACAAAAAATCTTGCCCACAAAAATAAATGAGAGACAATGTACTTTCGTAGGACATGCAATGAGAAGAGGAGGCATTGAATCTATTATAACGTCAGGAAAAATAGAAGAAAGAAGATCAAGAGGAAGACCAATAGAAATGATACTAGACAGTCTGACGGGATGTTGTGAGAGGAGATCACCAACTGAGCTGATGGCCTGCATGAAAGATCGTGTACTCTGGAGAAGCATAATAGCCAATACCAGTCGGTACGGCACCTGATGATGATGATGATGATGATGATAGCCAATGCTCTGGGCGGCGATGTGGAATGATAGGTGTTACATTTACATTTGACATGTATCGGTAGGTATAGAACATTCATTGGGTGCTTGAGCAATGCAGATACTTACCTTCCGTACTTTTGGTAGACATTGTGGTTGTCCTGGTTGTGGGAGCCGTCGTGGTTGGCCTTCTTGTTATGAGTGTAGATGTTTTCACTGAAGTTGTTGTCTGTTTCGATGTGGTTGTAAGACTTGTTGTTCTGGTTGTAGGTTTTGTTCTGGTCGTTGTACGTTTTGTGGTTGTGGTTGTTGGGGTTGACGTTGTTGCTGTTGTTACAGTTGTGGAGGTTGTGGTTGTTTGTTTCGTTGTAGTGGTTGTAGCTGTGCTAGGTTTAGTTGTTGATGCAGTTGTTGACTGTGTTGTGGTCGTTGGTTTAGTTGTTGATGCAGTTGTTGACTGTGTTGTGGTCGTTGGTTTAGTTGTTGATGCAGTTGTTGACTGTGTTGTGGTCGTTGGTTTAGTTGTTGATGCAGTTGTTGACTGTGTTGTGGTCCGTGGTTTAGTTGTTGATGCAGTTGTTGACTGTGTTGTGGTCGTTGGTTTAGTTGTTGATGCAGTTGTTGACTGTGTTGTGGTCGTTGGTTTAGTTGTTGATGCAGTTGTTGACTGTGTTGTGGTCGTTGGTTTAGTTGTTGATGCAGTTGTTGACTGTGTTGTGGTCGTTGGTTTAGTTGTTGATGCAGTTGTCGACTGTGTTGTGGTCGTTGGTTTGGTAGTTGTAGTTAACGCAGTAGTTGTTGATGGCAATGTAGATTTTGATGACCGAGTTGTTTTTGGTGTGGTTGATGAGTATGTTGTTGTCCTTGTTGTTTTTGGTGGTGTTGTAAATGTTGTTGTGACTCTCGAAGTGGTCACTGTGGTTCTCGCTGACATTGTTGTGGTCGTATAAGGTAGAACTGTTGATGAAGAAATCTCCTTGGTGAGTGTTGGGCTAAAATCATCAACGACCGCAGTTGTTGGTGTGAAATCTGACATAAAACACAGACAAATAACATCAAAATACTTTTGCTTCTGCTCTTACGGTTACAAATAATGCTACTACTACCGTTAACATACGTACTACCCTTACTGTTCCATGCTATTACTACTACTACTGTTAATATACCTTACTGTCCCATGCTACTACTACTGTTAATATACGTTACTGTCCCATTATACTACTACTACTCTCTCTCTCTCTCTCTCTGAACCTTAAGTGCCCAGGACACATGCGACTTCCGCAAAGGGTTTTCCACAAATGCCTGTCCTTTGTCTTTTTTTCTGCTCTTGCCCAGGTGAGCCCTCTATTGCTCAACATCCTTTCTGTTGTTCTTCTCCATGTCTCTTTTGGTCTACTACTACTACTACTACTGTTAATATACTTTACTGTCCCTGGCTTTTACTATTACTGTTAATATACTCTTATTGTCCCATTCTACTACTACTACTGTTATTATATGTTATTGTTTCTGCCTTCTACTATTACTGCTAATATACACTACTGTCCCATGCTACTACTAATAAAGGGAGATAGACCTGTATGGTGCAGTTTTACAAGGTGACAGAGGGAGTGAGTAAAGTGAGAAAAACGAATAAGGAGTATGAGAGCGAGATTTGAATGTATAAATTAAAAACATACAAGATCCGATATTTCGGCGTGAGCCTTTTTTGAGGATTGCATACATAAACGAGACAAAAAACGTATAACTAAACGAAAAACTTATCTTAATATGACATCCTCCAGAAGTAGGAAACAGAGAAATGCGTGTCCATTAGAAGAGGCATAGAGACCACAAGGGGTCACACAAAAGATAATCCGATAGAGCCAATCGTAAAGAAGAGGTGGAGAGAGAGAGAGGAAAACAGGTGGGGGAAGGGGGGATGGGCATTAGAAACATGATAGCCGCTAGAAGAGAAGATGTCCGGGGGGGAGGAAAGGGGAAGCGGAGAGATAATGAATGAAGAAAATAAACACCTGCAGGGAGAAAATGTGAAACTAGTGAATAGGACAACACCCTATAGACACCTATAGGGCGCCAGAGAAGAAGAGAAGGTGGCAATAGGGAGGGGGAGCTATGAGAAAGAAACAAGCCGCTGGAAAATAAGGCGCTGTTCTAGGACCATCCGAGATCGTACATCAGCAGAACAAGAGCGGATCGCACTAACAGAAATGTCCTGTTTTCCCCTATGGTTGCTAAGGCAAAAATGTTTAGCCACAGGTGTTCAGGCCCTCCTAGAAGTATCGTTAAAATGACGAAAATGATCTCCTAAGCATAAACCGGTCTCCCTTATATACTTCATACCACAACGTTTGTACATAATATCATAAATAACTTTGCGTGAAGTGCAGATGAAACCCTCCTGAACTGATAATATGGACTTAGGAAAGGAGATCTGGCTAGCCTCGACAACAAACAGCCAAATGTTGCATCTACGGCGTCCGCAACATAAAACGTGTCATCTGTCTTAAGGCGGCTACGAACTAAAAGGTCCCCGAGGTTCTTGTCCTGTCTGTAGGCCACCAATAGGGGTTCACCAAAATATTCACGTGTATCAGGCTCGGTCTGGAGGAGATGGAGATGGCGAAATAGTATGTTTTTAACTGCCAAACTATGCAGGTGGTGCGTGAATACCAGTTTAACTCTGTCCGAGCTACAGTGCGGTCTGGGAGTGAGGGCATGTTGCCGTGATATATGGCTGATGCGGTTCCAGGATGACGAGAGAACATGTTCTGGATATCTGCTTTGGCGGAAGAAATCTAGCATTTTATGGCCTTGATCCTGGAAATCCAAATCCTCGTTACACAAACGTCGCAACCTAAGAAGCTGGGAAAAAAGAATAGAGTCCTTACACGATCTGGGATGGGAGGAAGAGTACAAGAGATAGCTGTGAGAGTCTGTAGGTTTATAGTGGATAGAAGTAGTAAGCCCGGCAGGGCCGATAGTAACGGCAATGTCGAGAAAGTTAACGGAAGTAGCAGAGACATGGGAGGTGAAAGAAATGACAAGATTGTACTCCTTAATAAAACTAATAAAGTTGTCAATGTCTTCCTCTGGCACTGATGTGACCCAATGCCGTCATCTATGTAGCGTCTATAGCAGGCTGAAAGGGGCATCTATAGACTCTCAGGGCCTTGTGTTCGAAGTGGACCATGAACAGACACACATTTCTCTGTTTCCTACTTCTGGAGGATGTCATATTAAGATAAGTTTTTCGTTTAGTTATACGTTTTTTTGTCTCGTTTATGTTTGTAAACCTCGAGAAAACTCAAGCCGAAATACCGCATGTTGTACGTTTTTCATTTATACATTCTCACCTCGCTCTCATACTTTCTATTCGTTTTTCTCATTTTACTCACTCCCTCTGCCAACTTGTAGAAGTGCATCATACATCTCAGCTCACCTTTATTATAAGAACCAGTTTCACTGAAGTCGCCATCCTTTTTATCTGACACATGCCTACTACTACTACTACTACTACTACTACTACTGCTGCTACTACTACTACTACTACTACTACTACTACCACCAATACTACTACTACTACTACTACTACTACTACTGTTAATATGCATGAGTGTCCTATACTCCTACTACTACTATTAATAAACATTACCGTCCCATGCTACTACTACTATTGCTGTTAATATACATTACTGCTTCTGGCTTCTACTATTACTATTAATATACATTACACTCCCATTCTACTACTACTACTACTACTACTACTACTACTACTACTACTACTTCTTCTACTACTACTACTATTATCAACATCGCATTATTACTGCTAGAATACTATTTGTTGTACTAGATTTGACTGTAGCTGGCTAGTTTAGATATGTATACTAAAAATAATATATTATGAAGGACTATTGGCCAAGAACAAGCAACTGAAGGATCTAACCTACAAGATATATCTTTATCTGTATTGCCAGCATTAATATGAGTTCTAGAATTGCCAGTATTAAAAATAATTGTAGTAGCAGATGTAAGTATATGTAGCAGTATTAATAGATATGGTAGTAAATGAGGTACTAGCTGTAATGACAGGTGAGGCATCAGTGGTGGCATTTATTGTATTAAGATTACTTGTGGTTAGTCTCTGTACTAAACTCTGGTAAACAAGAGACTGACATGAGAGACAGTAAGGAAGACAGCGCAGGGCAAACAGAAGTGGAAATCTTGTGTGTTTTGGGGCTCTGAAATGACAATAAACAGACACAGACAGACAGACAGATATGGTACTAATAAGATTAGAAAAAGCTCTGTTCCCGTAAATTCATGCTTGTAATTGTTGATGTTAGCAGATTTTATGACGTGTTAACTTCTGTTATTAAGAGTAATAACAGAAATAGTAGATATGATATTTGCAATGGTAATTATTTGTATTTATAACTCTAAGCTGAAACACGGGACGCTTAGTTTGGGAGAGGACGGCACTGTTATGGTTAAAATGGAAACAGTTTACTCTTCAAGCTATGTAAAATGGAAGAAATCTTTACGTATTTCTCACTGTTACAGGGACTGGACTTTGCTTTCCATATTCTTCCATCAGGGAGTGAAGACGCTGTCAGATTAGGTAATCAGCGGACGATAGCTGATATGCTAGCTTCATGGTTAGCAGACCATAGCTGATATGCTAGCGTCAGGGTTAGCAGACCATAACTGATATGCTAGCGTCAGTGTTAGCAGACCATAACTGATATGTTAGCGTCAGTGTTAGCAGACCATAGCTGATATGTTAGCGTCAGTGTTAGCAGACCATAGCTGATATGCTAGCTTCAGGGTTAGCAGACCATAACTGATATGTTGGCGTCAGGGTTAGCAGACCATAACTGATATGCTAGCGTCAGGGTTAGCAGACCATAGCTGATATGCTAGCTTCAGAGTTAGCAGACCATAGCTGATATGCTAGCGTCAGGGTTAGCAGACCATAGCTGATATGCTAGCTTCATGGTTAGCAGATCATAGCTGATATGCTAGCGTCAGTGTTAGCAGACCATAGCTGATATGCTAGCGTCAGTGTTAGCAGACCATAGCTGATATGTTAGCGTCAGTGTTAGCAGACCATAGCTGATATGTTAGCGTCAGTGTTAGCAGACCATAGCTGATATGTTAGCGTCAGGGTTAGCAGACCATAGCTGATATGCTAGCTTCAGGGTTAGCAGACCATAGCTGATATGCTAGCGTCAGGGTTAGCAGACCATAGCTGATATGCTAGCTTCATGGTTAGCAGATCATAGCTGATATGATAGCGTCAGTGTTAGGAGACCATAGCTGATATGCTAGCGTCAGGGTTAGCAAACCATAGCTGATATGTTAGCGTCAGGGTTAGCAAACCATAGCTGATATGCTAGTGTCAAGCTTAGCGAACCATATATGATATGCTAGCTTCAGGGTTAGAGAACCATAGCTGATATGCTAGCTTCAGGGTTAGCAAACCATAGCTGATATGCTAGCTTCAGGGTTAGAGAACCATAGCTGATATGCTAGCTTCAGGGTTAGTGAAACATAGCTGACCAAGACCCTGTCCTACCTCTCCGTTGGTACTCCCAGTAAGAGACCTAGCGTGGCTAACGGAGAAGGGGTCATCATAATCTCCAAGGTGGTGGAGTCTGCTAAAGAAGCATTGCACAGCCCCTTCTTTTTATCTGTACTCTCGGATTGACAAAATAGCCGCCATAACCATCTACCACGCCGTTACGATGCTGTTGTCCAACACCTCCACAGCATCGGCTGAAAGAACACCAGCTCGCAGTTACAGGGAGATACGGCACAAGAGAAGACAAGACTCTTCCATTAACCCTAGTTACACCTCACGCTGAAACAGTGGAACAGCTACTACTGTAACATTAGAATGTAGGGTCTTACATCTGTCGCTTGCTGGCACGCTGGAGCTGACACTGACGTGCGCGTCGATAATGAGGAAGAGGTCTCCTATATGTAGAGTCTGGAACCCAGAGACCGGGACACGAGAGGGCTCCTGGTGACAGTAATACATGCAACATTTGGTGACAGTAATACATGCAACATTTGGTGACAGTAATACATGTAACATTTGGTGACAGTAATACATGCAACATTTGGTGACACTAATACATGCAACATTTGGTGACAGTAATATATGCAACATTTGGTGACAGTAATACATGTAACATTTGGTGACAGTAATGCATGCAACATTTGGTGACAGTAATACATGCAACATTTGTTGACAGTAATACATGCAACAGTGTCAATCAAGAGAATGAGAGATCAGACAAAAAGGAATAATAAATAGATGTTTTAATAGGCAGCAGTAAATAATAATCAATAACTGCTGTAAAAAATATAATGCTACAGCACAAAATAAACATCAAGTCAGCATCCACACTGGATGAATTCAGAAAATACTTGTAATTAGTTAATTCATAAAATTATCAGATTCTGTAATTACTTTTGTATCTTAAAAATGTTATAACACATTTTAAATGTCATTATACAGGAACTTAAAAATCACAATTATGAACTGTATTACAAAGTTATGTCGCGGGAACAAATCTTAATGGAGCCAACGATTGTCTGATTCAGCACAGAGTTATAATGTTAGCGTTCGAAACATAGTCCACAAAATACTTTAGGAAACTTCGTTTTGTTTCTCAACAACAACAACAAACTGTGTACTTGTAACAGATGGGCATCACTTTTGTATTTCTCGGAAATAATTGATTTTAAAGACAATGAATAATGAATATAACGGATATTATATTACTAACATTTACATGTAATTTATGTTGATCGATTGTCGGTGTGCTTTGGCAACCCTGCTTAAAACTAAAGTTTAACACCTGAATTGTGTGTATGTGTGTGTGTGTGTGTGTGAGTGAGAGAGAGAGAGAGAGGAAGGTTAAATCAGAGAGCGGATTCTATATTTTTAAGTACTAAGTCTGTTAAGAGAGAGCGGATTCTGTATCTGTAAGTACTAAGTCTGTTAAGAGGGAACGGATTCTGTATCTATAAGGACTAAGTCTGTTAAGAGGGAGGGGATTCTGTATCTGTAAGTACTAAGTCTGTTAAGAGAGAGCGGATTCTGTATCTGTAAGTACTAAGTCTGTTAAGAGGGAGCGGATTCTGTATCTGTAAGGACTAAGTCTGTTAAGAGGAGGGGATTCTGTATCTGTAAGTACTAAGTCTGTTAAGAGGGAGGGGATTCTGTATCTGTAAGGACTAAGTCTGTTAAGAGGGAACGGATTCTGTATCTATAAGGACTAAGTCTGTTAAGAGGGAGGGGATTCTGTATCTGTAAGTACTAAGTCTGTTAAGAGAGAGCGGATTCTGTATCTGTAAGTACTAAGTCTGTTAAGAGGGAGCGGATTCTGTATCTGTAAGGACTAAGTCTGTTAAGAGGAGGGGATTCTGTATCTGTAAGTACTAAGTCTGTTAAGAGGGAGGGGATTCTGTATCTGTAAGGACTAAGTCTGTTAAAAGGGAGCGGATTCTGTATCTGTAAGGACTAAGTCTGTTAAGAGGGAGGGGATTCTGTATCTGTAAGTACTAAGTCTGTTAAGATGAAAATCTCTAATACTAAATGTACTGACGCTGCTTTGATTGTGCTGATTAAATATACGTCTGTGACAGTATTAAGTTAGATACTTACAACACAGAACTACACAAAGATACAAAGATACAAAGACAGCAATGAGAGATTATAAATAAAAGAGACTTAAAGCTCACAGAACCCGCAAATGTAAGAACATGACTTAAAGAAAGCTTCTAGAAACATGCTCAAGTCGCTCACCTCAAAAAGCGTATATATAACTTTGGCGCGTACCTCCGGGAACATGGGACTGCTGAATTCCAGACTGAAATATATTTTCTCCGGGTATTCCTCTAACACCCGCTGCCTGAAAATGATAACAGAAACGATGACCAGACAAGTCTTAGAAATAACAACAGGACATACAACAAAGTGTCCAAAAATTACTAGAGAAATGAAAAAAAAAAGCTGTTCCTCCTTACATTGAAAGTAAACTCGTGTGTTGCATATATTTAGACCTGATTTCTACAGATATTTCATATATGTAGACCTGATTTCTACAGTTGTTGCATATATTTAGACCTGATTTCTACAGTTGTTTCATATATTTAAACCTGATTTCTACAGTTGTTGCATATATTTAGACCTGATTTCTACAGTTGTTGCATATATTTAGACTTGATTTCTACAGTTGTTGCATATATTTAGACCTGATTTCTACAGTTGTTGCATATATTTAGACCTGATTTCTACAGTTGTTGCATATAATTAGGCCTGCTGTCTACAGTTGTTGCATATTCTTAGACCTGATTTCGACAGTTTTTGCATATATATAGACTTGATTTCTACAGTTGTTGCATGTAGTTAGTCCTGATGTCTACAGTTGTTGCATTTAATTAGGCCTGATGTCTACAGTTGTTGCATGTAGTTAGTCCTGATGTCTACAGTTGTTGCATGTAGTTAGTCCTGATGTCTACAGTTGTTGCATGTAGTTAGTCCTGATGTCTACAGTTGTTGCATGTAGTTAGTCCTGATGTCTACAGTTGTTGCATTTAATTAGACCTGATTTCTACAGGCATTACATACACTTAGACCTGATTGCTACAGTTGTTAATATACTAGGTCCTGATTTCTACACCTGTTACATGTAGGTAGGCCTGATTTTTACAGTTGTTTTATATACATAGACCTGATTTCGACAGTTGTTGCATATAGTTAGAACTGATTACTACAGTTGTTGCACATATATAGACCTGATTTCTACAGTTGTTGCCTATATAAAGGATTAATTTCTACAGTTGTTGGATATAATTAAGTCTAATTTCTTTACTTATTGCATATACCTACACCTAATTTCTACAGTTGTTTCTTATATATAGACTTCATTTCTACAGTTGCTGCATTTAATTATGCTTGATTTCTACAGTTATTGCATATACTTAGAACTTATTTCTACAGTTGTTGCATATACATAAACTTGATTTCTACAGTTGTTGCATATAATTAGATCTTATGTCTACCGTTCTTGCATTTAATTATGCCTGATTTCTACTGTTATTGCATATACTTAGGCCTGATTTCTACAGTTGTTTTATATATATATATATATATATATAGACCTGATTTCTATAGTTGTTGCATATATATAGAGCTGATTTCTACAGTATATATATATATTATATATATATATATATATATATATATATGCCTGATTTCTACTGTTGTTGCATATACTTAGACCTAATTTATACAGTTCTTTCATATACTAAGACCTAATTTTGACAGTTTTTGCATATAGATACACCTGATTTCTACAACTGTTGCATATTCATAAACTTTATTTCTACAGTTTTTGCATATACATAGACCTTATTTCCACAGTTCTTGCTTATACATAGACTTTATTTCTACAGTTGTTGCATATACTTAGACCTTATTTATACAGTTGTTAGATATACTTAGACCTGATTTCTGCAGCTGTTGCATGTACATTGACTTTATTTCTACAGATGTTGTATATTCTTAGGCCTGATTTCTACAGTTGCATCTTCCTTTTCTTATGCCTCTAACAGTGGCATGTAAGGCATGCTCTGGCGTCTCCTGTCCTGCAATTAGATTTGACTCATATTTTAGAGCCAGCTTTCCCAGCACTGGCAAATCAGATAACCCTATTTACAGAAACGCTAGTGTAGCTGTTCTGTATTCACTGACATGAAAAGTCCCTGTAACAGTTAAAGCTGTATTACAAGTAAGTGGCGTTGTAGAAGAAACGGTAGCTGTGGTACCTGCTTGCCCTTCAGCTTCAACGGTATTTACCAACTGTGCTCATTGATGAAAAGAAAGTGACTAATCATCAATGACAGCAACGGTCAATGAAGACGTATTCAGATCAGAAAGTAGACGCCAGTGGGGGTAGGCGGTCATCTCTCTCCACTTCCTTCAGTCCTCTGTGTCTTGAACTAAGTTGATTTCCGTTTTTCCGCCAAACCATGCAGTCAGGTATTTCTGTCCTTTTCGCCCTCTCTGTCTTTTGCCATTTATCTTTCCAGTCACGACCAATGTTTCGAGACCTTCATGTCTGCTGTTGTGTCCGAGAAACTTTGATTGTGTTTTTTCTGATGTACAGCGCTAGTTTTGCCTGGTGTAATACTTCTTCATTTGTCTTTCTGACTGTCCATGGTATGCGAAGCATTCTTCTCAAGAAGCACATTTCTATAGCCTTTATTCTTTGTTCGACATGTTTATGTGTCTATGTTTCACTTGCATAAAGTAGAATAGGTTCTATATAGCACCTTAGGACTTTCTTACTGCCAGTGGCAACTTATTATAAGACATACATGTTCTGTGAAGAAATATAATGACCTTCGCCATGATCATTTAGAAGATTGAAAGTAGTTATAGTTGTAATAAATAGATGGCGCTGCTCATGTGACAGCCAAATATAGTTCATCAAGAGCTAATCTTGACCACAATGATCCAGATAAATGGAATGATGTGGAGCCAAGGCCAGGCCAACGAAACACACAATTATAGTGCAGTTTGCTTTTGTAAGATATGCTTCAATTCCCGAATAAAGCCAGTATTGCCTATTAGACGTCCAGTTTAGTGCTTATTTTTGAAGATTATCATCGTAAAATTAAATATCATAAAAGTATAATTTTACAGATACAGGGAGGCAATTCCAGTGTAACGTGAAGACCCTCATCAAGTTAGGAAATACGTAACTGCTTCATCACAATATACCAAAGATATGGTCGTACGAATATATATATATATATATATATATATATATATATATATTGTGTCATTATTTTCAGCTAAAGATCACCTTTTATGAAAGGATCTGATTAGTTATGCCTTCAGGTGTGATGTACCACTTACCAGTGGTATACTGAAAAATAATCCTGCTGGCTATGTAATGTAAAGCACTAAATACTAATACTGGGTTAGAAAATGTTATAGACAATGTGAAACCTGAGAAGTGAATAACAGCAGTCAGCCAATGCTGAGTCACCTGTAAGTAGAGAAATGTCATGACACTTGTAAGAATTAAGTGTAGGTAACGGACACTGATGACAGTTTCTCAACGCATCTAAAGACAAACATATGCCACATACCTAAATATATGCTCGAACTCCGGCACACAAGTACATTCAAATATGAGCAACCAATCCATGAACCACAGAGAAGGAACACAATTTTAACACTTTTTTTTAACAAAACTTTTTTTTTTAACAAATCATGATCTTGTTGATGCTTCTTCTATTTTACTGTTCTGTTTAAACGCCGCAGAGACGGAGAGAGAGAGAGAGAAAGAAAGAGAGAGACTATAAAGAGAGAAACACTGAGGAGATACTATAAGAGAGAGAGAGAGAGAGAGAGAGAGAATTTGATGTGCGGTCTAGTGTAAGAAGTTGCCAATATTGTGTTTATACAAGACAATAATTTATTTCAGCCTTATTTTGGGCTGTCATTACTACTACTAATACTATTACTACTACTACTACTACTACTACTATTACTACTACTACTATTACTACTATTGAATAACTGGATGATTTACAATAGTTTAATTTTAAGTTAAATAATTTATTTCAATCTTTTTACCAGCTTCTATCAAACTATTATTTTATATTGTCATTTTATTTTTAAGACGTTCTTGTCTTATATTTACACATACATTAATCTCATTATCACGTATAAACATCCTTTCATAACTTTTTATATTTTTCCCCTCATGGTAAATGTTCAAGTCTGACACTGTTAACACAGTTTTCAACTTATTTCTCTTTAGTATTTGTAATAGTGTATTTAAATAACCTTGGCCCCATTAATCTGATACTGTTTTTCTCCTCTGACTGGCTCAGAGATAGTCGTAGTGTTAAAAATGTACATCCATTATATCCAACATTATATCCAACATTAACTTGTCTTCATGTTCAGATAACACCAGTCCTACGTGAAATATGTTAGCACTGAAGAAGAACTGGCTTTCATAGATTGTAGTGAGGCAGCAGATGAAGACAGTATGTCGACGTCAAATGTTACAAGCTGGTGACAAAAGTATGGCTCCATTTGATGAGGTTTTGCTGACTGGGTTGTCAACACAAAAACGTGTCACAGCTTCGTCGTACGACAACAACACGACGGTTGTAGGATATACTCCGACAGTAATCGGGTTCTGCAAAGTCCTCAGTGGTAGCAAATACAGGAATCTCAATAAGTCATGTGACGAAAGATATTTAATGATGAACACGATGTTGATGGAATCAATGAGTGCGGCTGATGACTCATCAAATAGCTGATATTACTGGTGGAACACACGGGAAGCAAACAAATACACTGACATTAGAAACATAAGAGAAGTTCAATCACGAAGACTTGAAAATATGAGGCATTCTGGTGTCTCTCTTAGTCCTAAGTTAGGTCACCTCTAACACAAAACTCTACAGCTTGCCGCGAGAGCCAGTACTAAGGTCTGTCGTTCTCTTTGGCCAAAGTCCCAGAAACATTCCTCTTACAGTTCTCGTGATCCTAAGTTTCCATCCAGGACCCGTGCAAAGAAGTCAGTTTACCATGACAACTACGAGCTTCTCCAGGCTTCTCGGGCCAGGGGAGATCAGCTCCACCGACTTAAGTCGTAACTTCAATATGAAAAACAAAGAATATAACACCGACAATTTTATACTGATACAGCACTAAAGTGGGCTTTCTCAACCTTTTCCTGTGCGTAATAAATTACCCCTTTTCATTTATTCTTTACTATGACACCATTTCACCAAGTTTACTAAACCTGCTTTATACTCGTGTGTCAGGTACAGCTGTACTCTCCGACAGAACCTAGTTGCAATTATCTGCATGGTAAAATATTACCGCTTTTCCTTAGCTGGCGATTCGTGTGAAGCTGCCACCCACTAATGTCTATTTGACTAATATTAAATTCAAATTCACAGCAAACATGTCTGTATACATCAGACATTATTCTACAGGGTCCCGTCTCTCGTGATATGATTCTTATGTCCACCAATTGTTGAAAACCATTTCAGAAAAAGGAATGACAATCGATACGGTAGTTAAGTAGTAGAAATGTTACCGTCTAGTTACACGCCTGAGTTACTTGTTTACTTAACTGCGTGGTTAATGTGATTCAAGGTCAAGTTTTGGTCGGCTACACTGTGTAGAACACAAGAATCAGAGTATCAGCAATTTCAGTAATAACTCTACACTTTTTCCTTCTGTCCACAAATGGTGAAATTTTATTAATTCATGTTGGATGGGAAAATTTTCAGCATGTTACAGTGCATAACAGAAAAGTTTTCGACAATTAGACACGATTCTGTGCCGTCTCTAATTCGATGGCCGATATTTCTTTAATTAATTCCTCGTTTCTAAATCAAAGTAGAGTAATAAATAGAGATTAGATTTGCACAGGCCACGCGTCATGGCCTATTTGTCTGTTAATTGCTTCTGAACTATTTTTGTCTTATTCTTCTTCATCGTTGGCTCAGTTATCGACGCACATCTCTCACAAATGCTGCAGTTCGTTTCAGATTTCCAGCTTTGCTGCGCCGAATTTCTTATGAGGAGATGAGGTCTAAGGTCTGGCCAGGCCCTTTGCCTGATGAGGTAATATAGCTAGCACATTTGAAGAGTCTGTGCCTCTTTGCTGCAGGTTAATAGTTCAGTTGAGCTCATTTTCAATTTATGTGTGGCCTTTCATCAAACAGATATTGTCTGGAAACGGAGATCTATTGTGTGTCATGACAGTACTCTATGCCTTAGTGAAGTATTTCTTGTCCGTCTTTCGAAGCTGTCGACTGACAAACACTTTTTCGCATATTAACTTTGCACATTTCTTTGCTATCTTCCTTACTAAATTATCTAATATTTTTTAATGATATTTTCACAAAACTCAATGAATCCTATCTCCCATGATGAATGACTTTATCTATCCATTCCTTAATGTTTGAATTAAGGCATCATACCCAGTTCAACAGTTCTATAATATCAGTATGATCCTAGATAGAGGTGTATGTAGACAGAGTTGTAGACAAAGATAGAAAGAGTGAGAAAGGTGGGCAGAAATAAGAATGACAGAAAGTGAGATGAGGACATATGAATGAAGAGCACAGAACAATCCAATATTTCAGCAAAACCTATTTTCAAGGATCACACTAAAAAAAAAACTCAACGACACATCAATAAAACTGTAAAGTTTTCTCAATGAAAGTCAGAAATAAGAGCATACTGAATTCGTGCAATACCTTGAAGACATTGGAAAATCTTGAATTCACGCAGGCTGTTGACTACAGTGAAAACTACTGAATTCATTGTAATAAGTAGAGGGCGTTGAACAATACTAAATTCATGCAATCTGTAGAAGACATTTGAAAGAACTGAATTCATGTAATCTGTGAATGACATTGAAAAGAACTGAATTAATGTAGTGTGTGGAAGACATTAAAAAATACTGAAGTAATGTAGTATGTGGAAGACATTGGAATGTAGTGAATTCACATTATCATCATCATCATCATCATCATCATCATCATCATATACCTTCTCCAGAAGGAAGGTTGGCGGTAATAATAATCATCATCATCATATAACTTCTCCAGAAGGAAGGTTGGCGGTAATAAGTCTCCAGTTCCTTCGCTCCCTGGCCTTGGTGGTACGCTCAGCCAGACTGTGTCCTGTCCATTTTCGTACGTTATTTTCCCATCTACATCTGTGTCTTCCTGTTGCTCTTTTTCCTTCCATCTTTCCTTCTAGTATGGTCTTCAGTATCTTGGTATGTCGTTTGATATGGCCACAATATTTTGTTTTCTTCTTCTGTATTCTTTGAGAAGTTCACATTTCACTTGCGGTTGTTATAAAACATGTGCATTCTCCATATTATATGACCTAGTTTTCTGTAGAAGCACATTTCTGCTGCATTAATCTTTATCACCATCTTTTTGTTTAGAGTCCAGGTTTCTGCTCCATACAGTAAAACAGAGTAGATATAACATTTTAGAAATCTTAATTTTGTTTGTATGGGCAGATTTCTGGATAACAGCGCTATCTTCACGGTGGTGAATGTATGTGTTGTCATTTCTGTTCTTTTCTTTATCTCCATCTCACATCTCTAATCTTCAGTTAGTCTATGTCCTAGTTAGCTGTAGTTTGTCACTTGTTCCAGTCTCTCTTTGTTTACGGTTATATCCATCTGTGGCTTCTGGTCTTTCCTACTAAACACCATTACTTTGGCTTTCTTGATATTGATTTGAAGTTCCTATTCTTAGCTTGTGTATGATATATGTTAATTTCTGTAGATTCCGTGGATTCTCTACTAGAAGGACCGTATCATCTGCATATCTTAAAACTGTTGACATTCCCCCCACCCCCCCCCCCCCCCCCCCATTCCATGTTCTGTCCTGGTAGCTCATCTGAGTGCTTGAAGATGTTCTCTGTGTACAAGTTGAATATATATGGAGACAGAACACATCTTTGTCTCACTCCCCTCTTTATGGGTGCACTGTTTATCTCCCTGTGCAGTATCTTAGTGATGCTTCCTGTTCCCGGTAGAGATTTGTCATAATTTGGATGTCTTCGAGATCAAGATTGATTTCCTCAAAACATTTTATTAGTTTGTCATGCTTCACTCTGTAGAAAGTGTGTCAGGTAAGTAATGAGACTTATTTTTTTCAGCCAATCAGCAGGGCCGGAGTGGGGGGGGGGGGGTGGAGGGTGTGGATTCTCCAGGTCTGAAGTTTAGTAGGTGATGTTAGGTAAAGGGTCGACATCTCGTCATTTGGCTATGAATTTTTACAGAGTGCTTATCGCGTAACGGTAAAAGTGCAGATGTGTGTCGAGCAGGAATACGCGATAAAGTTTTATGTTGAATTTGAAAGATCCGCGACCGAATCAATTGCTATGATACAGTGAACCTACAGGAAGGATGTTTTATCAAAAGCACAAGTGCTTCGATGACATAAGACGTTCAATGAACGAAGAGAGAGTGTCGAGGATGAACATTGTGCAAATCGAAGATGAAATCGATGCTCATTGTCTTTTGACTCTAAAAGTGTTCTCCACAAAGAGTTCGTACCAACCGGACAAATGGTCAACACAGCATTTTCCGTGGAAGTGCTTAAATGGCTGAAAAACAGAATCCCGGGCGTCCGCCCGGAGATCGCCAACACTTGGGTTTTTCACCACAACAAAGCGTTCAGCTATGCATCGCTGCCAATGAGTTTCTGGTGAAACAAACCGTGGCAACGCTGTGCCAACCTGCCTACAGCCCGGACTAGCCCCGGTTGGCTTCTTTCTGTTTCCCCGGCTCAAATCAACCTTGAAAAGCCATCATAATTTGGACTGTTAATGACGTGCAAGCTGCCGTGACGAGTGCTTTGAATGAGATCCTTCTTCAAGACTTCCAGGCGAGCTACGACGCGTATAGAACTGCTGGCAATGGTGTATTGATGCTCAATGATGTTATTTCGAGGAATTTTAAGTATATGTAAGTATATCTTTAAAAAAATCGAATTTAATGGAAGCAGTCACATTACATATTGGACACATCTTGTGTAGTCTATAAAACAGGGGTATATATCTTTCTGAACTTCCATGTATTTCTTTATTATGCAAAAAATTGCCTCTCTTGTTCCGCTTTTCTGTTTGAAACCAAATTGTTCTTCACTAACTTCTTTATCAGCTTGTTTTCTGTTCTTTCGAGGATGACTTTGAGGAGAATTTTAGTCACGTGACTCATCAGACTTATAGTCTTAGACCTGAGCAGTCACAGGTTTTTGCTTTCTTGGGCAGTGCCACAAACTCTGAATTTTTCAGTTCTTGAGGTATATGTCCCAGACTGCATATATCATTACATGTTCCAGTTCTTGAGGTATATATCACAGACTGCATATATCATTAAATGTTCCAGTTCTTGAGGTATATATCACAGGCTGATATATCATTACATGTTCCAGTTCTTGAGGTATATATCACAGGCTGATATATCATTACATATTTCAGCTCTTGAGTTATGTGTCCCAGACTGCATATATCATTACATGTTGCTGTTATATTTTTCATTTCCAAATGTCTTCAGCGCTTTTATCATTTCTATGGTAATGCTATCTTATCCTGCTTATTTACCCTCTCTCATCCTGTTTATGGATCTTTCAATCTCTGATTTCATGATTGGTGGACCATGTGTGTTCTTAGGGTTGGTTTTCTGTCTCTGTTATGTTCAAATAGGTCTCATATATTCTGCTCATTCATTTTGCTATTTCATATTCTTCTATTATTAACTGACCTCTTTTATTCTTGATAGCTCTCCTGTTGTTTGTCATATACTTCCTTTTGGTAATGAGTGCTGTTTCTTCAAGTAGCCCTCTTGCATTGTGAGTGTCTTATCTGCATATATGCCGTATTTCTTTGTCAGTATTTCTGTATTTCGGTAGATTCGTGTAGTTCGTGGAAGACACTGGCACGTATTGAATTCATGTAGTCTGTGTAAGACACTGGCACGTATTGAATTCATGTAGTCTGTGGAAGACACTGGCAAGTATTGAATTCATGTAGTCTGTGGAAGACACTGGCAAGTATTGAATTCATGTAGTCTGTGGAAGACACTGGCAAGTATTGAATTCATGTAGTCTGTGGAAGACAATGAAAAGTGCTGAATTCATGCAGTCTCTGGTGCTGATCGTGTGACCGGCAATTACCGGTAAATTACCGAAAAAAAAGACAAACCGAAACTTTTGGAAGTCGTCAGTTACCGAAACCCTAGGAAAATGCAACAGGGGAAATCAGTTTGAAAATAACCAGGCCTGCAGAATGATGATGCTCAACTTGCGTGGAAGACAACCCGCCAACTGTGGCTCTGGTCCAGCATATAAGTATTGTGTAAAGATAAAATGTCGCCGCAAGTAAGGTCATTTCATACCAACATGTAGCTTCTGTTGACTTTTGTAAAGTGTGTTTAATTTTACACTAGAAAAAAAAGTATAAGGTACCGACAAAACCAGTATTTAGGAAAGTGCTTTGAGCACTGTGAACGATGGGTATAGTTTTAACGATTTCGAAAAGTCCTAGCGCGACCAGTGGTGTGTAGAAATCATAAGAAAGCATGACTTCTTGCAGTCTGCCGATGATATAAGAAAGTACTGAATCCATACGGTCTGTGAAAAACATTGGAAAGTACTGAATTCATACAGTCTGTAGAAGAAAGTAGAAAATACTGAATTCATGCAGTCTGTGATATGCATAGGAAAATGCTGAAATTAGGAAATCTATTTCAAGAAACCCTGTACAGAGTATGGAAATGACGCACCAATATTTTACTGCTAAGTACAGATAAATCCTACTCATTTACAGATCAGAAAGCATAAAAAAGTATCTCAACACAAAACTTCAATCAGGGAGACTGTGTCTTGACAGACTGGCCAAACGAAGAAAAAAACGCAGACTTTTCTAACACCCAGAACGGCATAAAATCTAGGGCACGGTCATCTATTCTACCGTAAATTCAGCAAATAACAACAGTGAAAACTAATTTCATATCTTGCTCCCTCAGACTTAAGGCCCTACAGAAAGTCCACAACTTGTCATGATCGCCGTGCAACTCGGTCATTGAATAAATACACAATTCGATATTATAATGCTACAATTACTCGCCCTTTTTTTTCCTCTGTGCACGTCCTATCACTTCTATACAGACAAACCTTTTGTTATGACTGCATCGTTGCTGCACGCAGAATCGATCCGAGTATGACCCGAGTGTTTCACAAATCAGTATCAACGTGAAATATTTAACCTTCCCATATATGCTCAGAAAATGAAACTTTGTTGCTATTAATTTCAGTGGATTTCTATTTCTTGTTTAATTACAGTTTTTTTTAAGTTGCCAGTAATTTGTTTCGTACACAAAAATTTCTTATTTTTAAAATCATTTTTGAAGCAGCTTCTACTTGTTTTGAGGTAATTTTGGTTGCTAGAGTGAAAGATCCATTACTGTAGTGAAAACAGAAATGTTGCCGCCCAGGAGAAGCTCGTAAAGTCAAGAGGCGAGAAGCCCAGTATAGCTTTCCGGATGGTGTTTCTGGTTGTGTCTTTGGTGTGCTTTCCTGTCAGCCTGGCTTAGTTTGAAATAATTTACTTTTCTACTAGAAAACTGTTATGTTTTGTTGAACTGTAAAGTGTAATCACAAAGTCTTCGTTTGTAAACTATAATAATGACCAATACGTAACAATCAACGGGGACTTTAGTGACACTTCGCAAGCGGTGAGTGATATTTTAAGCTTTTATATAGGAGCCTGCGGTGGTGTAGTTTTAGTGCACACACCTACCAATCGGAAGGTCCCTGGTTAAACTTCGCACTCAGGCGGAATTTTTCGGGGTCGGGCCAGCCTCGAAACATGAGTAATTGGGGTTTCCCTGGGAAAGCAAAATGCAGCGAGGACAGATGCAGGCAACCGCATCTCAAATGTTGCAGGGGCATAGAAATATGAAGACACTAACACTTCACATCCCTACCAGACACAGGTTTAGTTTACATCCAAACAATGCTTTTACTGCCGGGGTCGCAGTAGTATTTCCTGGAGAGTGATTTTGATCTTCCTAATAAATCCTTCTTCTTTTACTTTGTCTAGGTATTGTATAAGGATTGACAATACAATTAATATGTGATTTTATTGCCATTTATAAATAGCATATTACATTTTACTATGTATTTTTACTTTTAAGTACAGTTTGTTTTTCTTAAATCAGTGTCCCTCTAAACTGCTTAAGAATCATTGAAGTTTATTTCAATGAAGCATTCATACATTAAAAGTTATATCTACAAATAATGTGTTACGTAGCAACAAAGATGAGCTTATATAACTTTTTTGCATTTCTTTTTTCAGCAGCGATTGCAAAAAGCTTTAACCACTGGGATCCGGCAAAGTCTATATAATACAGCGGTCTAACATCTAAACGTTCGGGAAAAAATGATCTTAGTCCAGTCAAGGTCTTTTCATTTTTATATGATTCTTGTAACTTATATAATTGGATGTAGAGACCCATTAGAGAGTTTCCATATGGTATACAGTTCTCCAGACCTCCCATTCGGTTATCCGGGAGACAGACAATGGAACAATTCATCGTTCCTTAATGGCCCTGGCCCACGTCTCCCAGCCTCACCGAGCTTATTTCGGGAGCTCTCTGCCTGTGAGTGGCAAGGTTCTCTTGTCATAATCTTCCAAAACATCAGCGCATCTGCTCAAGAATATATCACATATTTTTTTTACCTCTGGGTTTCTGGTGTCTTATGTAAATTACGACTTTCACGACTGGAATGAAACTGAAATTGAAGATCTAATTTGGTTAAATTATTATCAAAAGAAGATACAGAATTTCGTGTTGGTTACCGAAAACTACGAAAGCGTTTTTAATGCCTCCCAGAGATTAATGGAGAAGAGCTGTGGACATGGGGAATTATTATCTAGTCGCCTCCGTTTTGTTCTTATAAACTTCGCTCCAAACATGTCCAAAATAGATAACTATATGAAAAATTCCTTATTCGACAACGTTGCTTTGTTCTTTATCAACGAGGAGTTTCTTGTTTTTGAGGAAGTGTATACTCTAATGTGGAGGATTAACCGAGAGCGAGAGTTCCAGAGAGTCTATGACATCGAGTCTGACATAATGGATAACCAAACTGACTTGTGCAACGTTTTTCCAAATATTAAAACAGGTCTCAACGGGCGAACGTTTGTTGGGCTGGCTAAAGAGTGGCAGCCAGAATTCTACATTTCTCAGAATCAATTTACAGGCGAATTGGAATATTCTGGATTTTATACAGACATTTTCAACGTCCTGGCCAGAACACTTAACTTCACCTACACTTTAGTACCACCTGCGGGCAAAGACACTCAGATTACATGGGACCGCTATGTGGAACATGTATCAAACTGTGATGTCGACTTTGGCATCAGTCTATTCCTGAACGAAGCAAAGTTTACTCACAATGTTTCAATGTCATTTCCGGTTTTATACAACAGTTACATTGGAGTGTACGTCAATAAGCAGAAGTCAGACCCATACAAGCTACTTCTTGTGTTTAAGCTCGAAACCATTGCGCTTATTTCCGGCAGTCTTTTGTACACAATGCTTCTGTATGTAATTTTTGTCCACGTTTTAAGCCAGACAGGCATGATGCCGGTCATAGAAAGCGAGGAGACGTCACAGGATGTTGCGAAAACTTTACAACAGGTTAAGATGCCAAGATCGTCAATATTTGACATAGACTGTCAGAGAAAGTATCTACCCATAGAAGAAGCTCCTTTCTACATCTCAGAGCAAACGATTATACAACCCTATGACAACAAACTACTCAAGAAAGCCGATATACGTAAGTCCCTCTCTACTAAGAAGGCAAGAAAACGAAATCATCTGAAAAGCTTTAAGTCTGAAATTGTGTGTGCAAAAGATGCAAAAACTGAGAAAATAAAAAGCAAAAATAACACCATGAAAGCTGCATCCAACGCTAGCAATAAAAACACTGAGATGACTTTCAGCTTAGAAAACAATGGCGTGTACCGAGGTCAGAGAGCAGAGCTGTATAATTCCAGTAGCCATTATAATGACAGCAGCCATTATAATGACAGCAGCCATTATTATATCGACTTCACCATGGACTTTGAAATAGTCACGACAGACCATGAAAGAGCACTAGAAATTAACTTTAAAGAGGTTACCTACAGTCTACATAAAGAATCTAGAGACACTGAAATTCCGCCATGGAAACATATGAAAGGAACGTATTCTGAATTCCCCATGTCTAAATTTGAATACTTAATAGACATTCTCTTCCGATTTTTCGGGACTTTGTTCAGTCAGGATACTTTACCCCCACCATATCACTGGGCTCCTCGTGTGTTGTTGTCAGCCTGGTCTTTGGTGACTATAGTGATCATTGCAACCTACACAGGGAATCTAACGGCGGGTTTCATGGACAACAGCAGGACATCTTCGTTCAAAACATTTGACGAGATGATATCAGATGGCAGATTCACCTGGGGAGTCGATAACGAAACGACGGTCTACGCATTCTTGGGGTCTTCTAAGAAAGGCTCTACCTTACACAGACTCTATGAAGGTCTTCAGCGTTTTTCCAAGAATAACCCAAGCGTTTTAGGAGACCTGAACAGCATGATCAAAAACTTAAAATCTGGAAAATTTGTAGCTCTCATTGCTAGTTTTACACTACAGTATCTGGAAGACTACACAGACTTAACAGACCTTGCAGTTATCCAGGACCAGCTTCTTAGTGCCAACGGAGGGTTCATTTTCCCACAAAATTCCGAAATAAACCTGCTGATTTCCGAACAAATTGTCAAAATGGCTGACGCTGGAATTATAAACAGCCTGTTTCAGAGGCATTCAATAAGACACAACGCAACTTCCAGAAACTTGGAGAA
>CM019707.1:8960088-8971181 GCA_009760885.1 Achatina immaculata
GTTTTGGTCCATACACTCACAGTTAGCCTCCATATACAGAGCTCCTTCCGCCGTTCGCCACCCATTGGGACGCGCTGGGTGGTGGGACATGCTCCTATTCCAAGAAAGAAGGGTGCATGATGGGAAAAAGAGAAAGAAGAAGACCAAGGCGAAGATGGCTGCAAAATATCGTTGATGATCTGCAAATGGACGCTTCTGCATCAGGGCATCTTGCTTACAACCGAGAGGTCTCCGGGGAGGAAGTTTCGCAAGGGACATGCAAATGACTGACATTACTACCTGCTGTAATGCTTGGCCAGTGTTACTTGCACGCCTGTTCACACGTGTATCTGTGTACAAACAAGCTTGTACACATAATGTCCATTCTGTTCTAAACCTGAAACCGAAATATATCGTCAGGGTAGGCTGATTCGTGTTGTATTTTCTTTCTTTCTTTCTTTATTTCTTCCTTCCTTCCTTTCTTTCTTTCTTTCAGCAAAAATATCACGTTTCGGATCATTCATAACAACAGATTTCACTGCGCCAAAAGCTCATAATGTTAGAAATGATATAGATCTGCAATACATTTTAGGGCACGATTATTAGCTTTCAGCGTGCGCTTTCCACGCGTCTCTTTCAGCATTTACACGGTGCACATGAAACAGACATGGGAAGCTATTCCACTAAGCTTTTCACACTTTAAGTTCCTGTTGACGAAAGAGAAATATCTATATTGATTCAGCAAAAATGACTCCCTTCTAACGTATCTGCTGTCACACACCACAAGCATATCCCTGAGCTTCAGTTCTGACGACAATACACGCTTTCATTAGCTTATATTAATATTTGTTTGCTTTATTGCATTCTTTTTTGCAACAGATGGTAAGCTTTTCTTTCATATCACATGCTTGATGTGTGACACCCACGTAGTTCGGCACTTGAAAATATTTAATAAAATGCACCTCAACATCAACCGTGCGAAGTGTTTCATAAGGTCGATAAAGATGATAGTGCAAAAGATTGTGTCATTCCGTCATACGCTGGCACGTGTAAAATCGTGTGCTTTTGTCCCGAATGAAACAGGACGTGGGGGTGTGCTTATTGTCTTCACTGATAATAACAGTCATGTTAGATGACAGAGGTTGTTCACTATCAAGTTCTGAGGTGATCACGAGACGAAGAAACGATGCCCATCCAGTGAACTAGAATGGCAGGTGTCTTTCTAAGGCGGTGGATAGACTAGCTCAATATCTTGTTCGTTAGACCAGTGGTTCTCAGCCTGTGATCTGCAACCCGCAAAAGATACTGGAAGCTCATCAGGCTGCATCATCGAATTGGTATGAACTTTTACAATGCCATAAGAGAATTGCACTGCGATTTTGGGGATGAAGGCGCTTATGGCAGTCAACGACCCATAGCTGTCATGCTGGCGTCAGGGTTGGCGAACCCATAGGTAGCCAAGAACCTGTCTCACTTTTCCTTTGGTACCCTGAGTAACAGGCCTGTCCTGGCTAACGAGTCAGAGATCGCCATAATCCATAATGCATTGAAGTCTACTAAATAACTATTACACACCCCTTGCTTTTCAGTTGCACTCCTGGACTGCACAAATAGCTCCATGATCAACTCCATATCCGACATGATGTTGTGCTTCATCATCTCCACAGCATCTACTACAAAGAACATTAGCCCGCAGTTCCAGTGAGATTGAAGAGGAAGACGGAGAAGAAGAAAAAAAGAAAGAAAGAAAGAAACAATCTGCTTATAAATCTAATTTCATTGAATTTTTCACTTGCTTGTAGTAGAAAATAATGAGAACAATAAGTGTTTTGTTTAAGTGTCTCGTAAATATAACCACATGACAGTCAGTAGAAACATATAAGAAGGAGGCAGACTTTACCTTTACTCACTAAATAGAGTCATGTGGTACTTTTCCGTCTACATAGGCAGATGACCCGTGTTCACAATAATACACAGAGACCTTCGTCTTTAATGTGGATTCAGTGACTCGTAATCTGATGACGATCTGGTGTCACCTGTGTCGCATGACTCTCCTTATCGGACTAGGCTGGTTGTTTGGACCTTCAGGTCGTTCCGCTTTTCGATAAAGTGTACAAACATGATTATACGACGGAAGAACGGCAGTGTAGGATTGTGACGGGTTCACAGAGGTAAGGTTGAGAACAAAAATTGCTTTGAAAATAATGAGTTCATCTGTTAAACTAGACAATATGGCATTCTGGTATTTGGCCAAACGAATGGAAAAGAACTGTATTCATACCACTGCCAAAAAAGGGTAACGTGAAATTATGCACAAACTACAGAACAGTTGCCCTGATTATTTATGCTAGTAACATTTTGCTAAAAATCATAATGGGTAGACTTCGAAAGAAAATAGAAGAAGAAGTCAATATGGTCCATGCTGGTTTCAGGCAAGAAAGACGATCAAGAGATCATACATTCAATATAAGATTAATAACAGAGAAATGTTTAGAGTTTAATGTGAATCTATATTTATCTTTTTTAGACTACCTACTGAAAGGCATTTGATTGTGTACAACACCAGAAACTTTGGGAAATAATGGAGGAAATAGTATTTCCAACACATTTGATACAATTATCATCACTGCTGTATCTAGACCAACAAGTAGCAGTAAGAATAAATGATGAAACAACAACATGGTTTGACATAAAACAAGGTGTCGGTTAGGGTGCATATTGTCACCTTACTTATTTAACTTGTATACTGAAAATATAATGAGGAATGTTGGAGACGATGTAGACAAAGGATATTACGAGGCCGTAACAATTGGAGGTTATGAAATAACAGAGATTAGATACGCTGATGACACAGTATTATTGTCCACAACACAGAAAGGAGTGGAAAAACTAATTATGCCAGTCCCTAAGAGCAGCGAAGAGCAAAACCTCTATCTTAATGCAAATAACACTAAATTGATGACAACTGACAAAACAAACAAAGCAGATGAAATATATATCAATGAGGAAAAACTGGAAGAAGTGGAGAGCTTTGAATATCTTGGATCACTACTAACTAGTAATGGGTATACAATGAGGGATATTAAAAGGAAGACATCTATCGCTCTTCAGAAAGTAAAACAACTAAAGAATCTGTAGAGAAAAGCAGACAGAACCAGAAAAATAAGATTTTTAAAGGCGTGCATCCTTCCCATCGCAACATTATGACTGTGAGACCTGGACACTTAACAAAACAGCTGAGAAAACATAAATGCCTTTAAATGTAAATGCTACAGAAGAGTTATTCAAATATCATGGACACAAAAAAAAAACAAAAACAAAAACAAATATATCTATACTACAAGAACTTAATATTGAAGAAGGCTGGCTAGTAAAGAGAATTAAAGAGAAAACTTAAATATTTTGGACACATTAAACGTCATGATAATCTAGAGAAGACCGTCTTGGAAGGGTACATAATCGGAAAAAGAAAGAGAGGAAGACCAAGGTGAATATGGCTTCAAGACATCGTTGATGATCTGTAAATGGATGCACCATTAGCAGGCCATGGTGCTCACAACTGAGAGGACTACAGAAGTGCTATCTGGGAGGCAAAGTTCCGCAAGGGACATGCAAATGAATGAATGGAGTTTGTCAAAACACTCGTCACATTCTTCCTCTGTGTCTGGCATATTGCATGGGGCATATATCTGAACATAGTTTATGGTCTCCTCATTTCTGTTATTTGGACAGTCATAATTCTTTCTGATATATATATATATGTATATATATATTTAGTTTCCAAGATTTTGCCAGCATTGTGTGTTTCTAAGACCACCCCGATACCCTGTTTTGCTCTTCCTTGCTCACTTAATACATAATTCTAATGTGTTTTGTTTACAGCCTTTACCTCTGTGTTTTGTGGCTGCAACTCCCAAGATTTGTATGTTTCTTATTTTCATTCCCTCCACTAATTCCTTTTTATTATTTATGCCACATATGTTGTAAGCACATAGTTTAAGAATCACTTTTCTATCTCTTTGAAGTTTAACGTTTCCGAGTCGTTTTCCGTTTATTCTTCATGTTTTCTGTGAGCGTTTTCTCTTTTTTACCTCTTTGTTTCTATATATCTTTCACATGTCATTCAAGTGAATATATATATATGCATAATAAAAGATGTTTGAAACTGAAGCATATAAGCTTCTGACGAAAATGAGGTGTATGCTAATGAAATCCAATTTGGATGGGAGTGGATGAAAAAACAAATGACGTCAATGTGTGTATGTATATGTGTGTGTGTGTGTGTGAGAGAGAGAGAGAGAGAGAGAGAAATGATCATATATATTTACCCATGTCTGGTCGCATTTACCTTCCCAGATTTCTCTGGTAGCAAGTTTTAGAGGCTGAGTCGATCCTGGGGCCGTTTTGGTGTGTACCAGAGAGAATCCGGTTGCTGGGACTTGAACCCAGTATCACTGGATTAGTAAAACGAACGCCTAACCACTCAGCCAAACATTTTTCTCAAACTATCAACTGCTACTACAATTAGAACAAAGTGTTTGTGACCGCTTCTCTGTCAGTCTGAAAACAGGAATAACACTTCCAAGAGACCTTCGTCAATATTTTTTCTTTTGAAAATCTATCTATCTATCTATCTATCTATCTATCTATCTATCTATCTATCTATCTATCTATCTATCTATCTATCTATCTATCTATCTATCTATCTATCTATCTATCTATCTATCTATCTATCTATCTATCTATCTGTCTGTCTGTCTGTCTGTAAGTCTCTCTGTCTGTCATTCTGTCTCTCTGTCATTGGTATCTTTGTGTGAATCATACTTTAAGCTTCTGAGAGTCGAACATTTTGAAGAAATTAGAATACATCCATTATTGCTATCAATACTGATAATTAAAGGTTGACATAAAACTTTCAAAACATTTTCTTCTTTGACACGGACTAACTACTTCGTTGTAGCTTTGGTGATTTAAATCCGTTGTAGTGACTGACCTGTAAATGACAACCTGAAGAAAATTATAAGTATGTAAAATTTTGAAAACCGCTGGTATTCATTTGGCCAACTGAAAACAATATTTATTAGACTCTCTCTAGGTAATGGAGACTCGATGAGAAGTTCAATAACTATTATTATCATCGTTAACATCAGAAACGTCAGACAAATTAAACACTTGGGGTTTTAGGATTTTCTTTCTCTTTGTTTCATATTTTTTTTAGTTAGGTCTGCTGAAGTGAAATTATGTGGACATCATCGTTTTATAACGCACCTTGCTCGGGACGCCTTTTGCTATAGATTACATTTATTTGCAAATTCATGATGAAAAGACTGGATTGTGATTGGCTGAAGGATCAGAAAAACATTTGTCACCTATGTCTGACTTGGGAATACTGGAGAAGATATAACACCTAGCGATTAACAACTTTACCTAATAAAATGCCTCCGTTTGTGAAGTCAGTATCGCAGCAGACAGCCATCCAATATCAACTAGCTTACTTCGAAGCCAAATACACTGCGCTACCAAGGTAATGCACATTTTGTGTCTTCATTTTCCTACTTGAAATCAAAAAGTCGCCTTGAAAACGTTGCTATTTTAACATATAGTAGCCACTTAACGTTTTACTGTATTACTATTATGATACCAGCTATCAGTAATAAATAGAAATATCACTGCCAAACTCATTTTCTTTAAAGCGATTTAAAGCACCTTTATAAGTTCAATGAAAGAACATAGGTGGCATGTCAGCAATAAGGTGAATATGTCAGTAATTTTGAATATTTAACTTTCTTGTCCTTGTTCCTTTCTCAGATGCGTATTCTGTGCATTGTACTGGTTGCACTAGCTGTTGCTTTTGCCCACACGGAAGCTGCAGAACTGGAACGACGAGAACCCGTCTTGGATGGAGTCCTAGGAACAGTTGGAACTACAGTTAATGCTGTAGCTGGAGTTGCTAAAACTCTCGTTGCAAGTCTAGGTTTAACTTTAGAATCACCAGCAGTTAAGACATTACTTGCATCTTTGATCTCCTTCGCTGTTAGCCTGGTGGATCTAGTACATAGAATCTCTGATTCAGTACTTGTTACTTTCCAGAAATGTGTGAGAAATTTAGTTCTTGGACTTTTAAATGGTACAGTTAATCTAAGCGCTGCACTATTTGGTACAGTTCTGTTAGAGGCTGAAGTTTCACTGCTTTTAAATGTTGAGGCTGTAATAAAGATCACTCTGCTACTGAATGCTTATTTGATCCCTACTCTGGGGGTGATTGGTTCAGCTGCAAATTGTTAAATGGTAAGATTTCACAGTATGTTTATAAGAGAACTTTTATTTTGCATTTTATAAAAATGTAATTTATGAAAAGACTATAGAAATTTCCTATTAACATTTCAAATTTACTTATTGAATTTATTTCAATGTAAAGGGCACAACAAATATATGACATTGTTTCTTGCCTTTGAAATGTTTCATACACGTCATCTTATTTTCTACCGATATTGTTATGTTTTAATTATTTGGTTAAGTTTCTGAAATGAACGTTTCGATGAAACACGGGACAATGGGATTTTTCTGTTATTATTAGTGTGTAAAGATTCGTTATAGCTTATTATATATTTTAAAAGCAATATTCTGTCTTCTATTTCTAGGTATTCCTATGTTGAATGAGCCGTCTTAGCATTGTTTTGGATGCACTGTGTAACTGACCACAGTACGGAGTTCAGTGTAATCTAATTTTTAAGACGTCATGCACTCATCATATACCACACGGAAACAAGTAAACAGCTGAAGAAATAAACATATGACATTTAGCATTTCATTTTCGTGTATTTCTTTTCTAAAAAAATCGAATCCGCTTCTGTCTGTGTTCTTTGTAGAATGGACGTCGTGATATCATTTATAAAATCTCAATTTCACAACTATACAATATTAAGTGATAGGCAGACAGAAGACAGAGAAACAGATATAGACAGACAGACAGACAGACTTACAGATAGATAGATAGATAAATAGATAGATAGATAGATAGATAGATAGATAGATAGATAGATAGATAGATAGATAGATAGATAGATAGATAGATAGATAGATAGATAGATAGATATATGCTTTTGTCAAAACAAAAGTAAATATTTCGTATCAACCAATACATAGCACCTAGATATGTGCTGTGTCAAACTTCATACTAGTAGTAAGAAATTATAAAGCTTGCGTCCAGCGTACGAAATTTTCACTTATGCACAGCCTCTTATTTGTTTTTGGAGTCCTGTGAAATCTTTAGGCTACCTGTATGTTTCATTTTCATAGCCATTCTTATCATCTGAGACATTTCTCCTTCAAAGATGACCATGTGATAATTTTGATGAACAATGCGTCATGATAACAGCTCCTGCTGGTCTGTAGTTTAATTAAGAAAAATCTATACAGATGATATTGAGATTTGTGACACTTATGATTGTCAGTAATAGGACATATCGCTCTCAGATAAGGACGTAAGCGGGTAGATAACTGTAAATCCTGTCTTGTTTACGTTTTTGGTTTTCTTTGTATGTGTGTGTGTGTGTTTGTTTAAGATAGGATTCCTCAATGCTGAAAGTGTACACTGGGCAGTCTTACCGACAACGTTCACGGACATGCACTGGATAATGCCCTGATAAAGACGAACTTGTGTGTCTTGAACAATGATAAGATACCTTGACTAACCATTCGAGAGTATGTTTCAGACCTAACTCTGGTGTCCACTCAGCAATGTTGGACGTTCACTGGAAAGCATTATCCTACTATGACAGTGACCACTTACCATGCTCAGTCAATTCAGATAGAAGCCGACCAATAAGACACCACACGGACATATTATAAACGAATTTGTTGCTTTTACGTATTTATTACGTGCTGAGACACGTGCGTTGGCTGTGTCACATTGTGGGTGACTAAGTCACAGATATGCAAACACACTGAGAAGAAACACTCCCTGCAATGATACATTCTTTACAGGACGCCTAGGACGATCAGAAACTGTCACATTGGATTTCTATCAAGACTGCATTAGCTTGGCACTCACATCCGTTTAAGTACGTGAACATGACGATGATGGTGATAGTTGAAGGGAAAATATCTCAAATAACTGTTTCAACATGAATACTTCAACAAAATATAATTCTGGGCTGCTATAAGGCTAAGTTACTGAGACAGCCTCATACCATCACAACTACATTTCAAACACCGACAAGGCATTCCTTTATGTAATATACGCTATAGGCAAGCCAAGAATTAGAAGAAGCGATAAACATCGCCGTCTAGGAAGGGTACATAATCTGAAAAAGAAAGAGAGGAAGAGCAAGGAAAAGATTGCTGCAAGACATCGTTGATAATCTGCAAATTGATGCATCAGCAGCAGGGCATCTTGCTTACAACCGAGAGACCTACAGAAGAGCTGTTAGGGAGGCAAAGTTCCGAAAGGTACATGCAAATGATTGACTGTTACTGCCATGTTGACGTGCAGGATAGCTTCAACATTAATTGTTCTACAGAGTAACATCAGAAGATGTAGATGTTTCGAATACATTAAGTCATTCCGTGTCTCAAAGTTCACTTTCTTTAATAACATAACACATGTAGAGAATTAATATATAACATATATAAAACAAATATCTCAGAAAGTGGTAATCAATCTCATAATTAAAAATGATGTTACGTCATCATAATAAAAATTCGTGTGTTGCTGTAGCATATTACTCTCGCATTATTCTTACAAATATTACAATGATGAGACTCAAATGTGAATACCACTAAAGTAACACGCTGAACCTGAGATAAAAATAAATAATACAAAAAGCTCCCCTTTCTGTATTCTTTAAGTTCAGTTACATTAAACACAATCTTCCTGGTCACGCTTGGTTCACGAAGCTCATGAAAGTTTATGGTGCATTTTTCTGCACGAATGCCATCATACGTCAAAAGTGTTGGGAAAATAAAATCATAAAAACTTACCTTTGGTAAAGACAGAGGTAAACACAAAAAGTCTTTTCTTGCTTTAGCTTGGTAAAATACCTTACCTAATTTAATGTTCCCAAATGTTATCGTCTGTCCTCGGTAACGTATATAATATTGATTTGTTCATCACATTCACAACAAAACCTTGTTGTCCCATCTGTTTCGCCATTAACATAGTGAGTGAAGAAAATAACCAGTCTGATTCGGTTTATGACTCACGCTTTCGACAAATCTTCGGCTGCTTTCCCCATCTATGCTCTGCTCCTCAGTAATATTACCCCAACCCCCCTACAATTCTCCCCCTCCCCCCTCCCAGGATTATCAGGAGTTCAGTAAAACTGAAACACGCGTCTGAATGTAGGTACTTCCTCTGATGATCTAGAGAGTTGTGTTTTTGTTCCGTTCTCTACAGTAGAGAGTTTCCTACACACTAAGGTTTCGCATGATATGGTTTCCTGTTACCTTTTTCAGTTTCCATAACTACCCTTTCTATCCTCCCAGACTACATCACTAACTTCTATGACGTCTTGAGTGTTTTTATCATCTTCTCTATCTACACTCTATATTTATGCTATTCCTACAACTTCCTCAACTTTTTCTGCATGTATAACATTTTCCATGCTCACATAACTCCCTCAGACATCAATTTCCTCAAGGCATACAGCCTCACCCCATACTTTTCACAAATGTCGCCAATTTTTCTGCTCGATTCATGCTTATCATGTTCTAACACTATTCCACCCAACATAAACATCAGGAAAATTGTACTTACCTGTAGACTGCTTCCATTCACCGACTGCTATTAGTATAACATTTTCTTCTGAAACACTCTATTAGCATTTGAGAGTGTTCCAAATAGCCGTCCCTTCATCACACTTAACTATGCTATGATGTCTATTAATGATCTAATTTTCCGTTTTCCTATGATATCAGAATTTGGAATACTTGTTAAATTTATTTCTCCTTCTATCTTGTCATTACTTTTTTCCCCTATTCCTGTACACTACAGACAGTACTTTATTTTCACTGTTCAAACTGATCCTGACATCTGAACAGATCTTCCGTTTCACTGAGTACTCCTACCCACAGACTACTGTCTTCTTGCCTGTGACGGCCTTTGTCCAGTCCCCACTGGTCGAGGTGCTCATTACGTCTGAAACATCACTGGCAAGAAAATCCGATGTTTATCTCAACACCCTTACTAAGCCTCCGTTGACTGCCTGCTTCCCCTTGTCACTACCTCTTGTGCTTGGTTTTTATAAGTAGCTTACCCTTTTCCTATGAACTGTATTCCCTATATTTCTTTTTTACTTTTCACTGTCTGTGAGTTGATTGAATACCATTTTCTGAGATATATGTTTTTGTATGTGTTGTTGTTTACATGTGTTAAGTTATTAAAATACATGAACTTTGAGACACGGATAGACTTAATAACTTCTGAACATCTAAATCGTGTGATGTTACTCTGTAAAACAATGACTATTAAAGCTATCGTGCACGTCAACATGGCAGTAAGTCAGTCATTTGCATGTCCCTTCGCGGAACATTGCTTCCCTAACATCTCTTCTGTATACCTCTCGGTTGTAAGCAAGATGTCCTGCTGCTGATACATCAATTTGCAGATTATCAACAATGTGTGCAGCCATCTTCGCCTTGATCTACCTCTCTTTCTTTTTCCCATTATGTACCCTTTTAAGACGATCTTCTCTAAATTATCATGATGTTTAATGTGTCCATATTTTTTAAGTTTTCTCTGTTTAATCTTCTTTACTAGCCAACCGTCTTCAGTAGTAAGTTCTTGTAGTATTGATATATGTGTTCTTTTCTGTGTCAATTATACCTGAAGGACTCTTCTGTAGCATTTACATTCGAAGGCATTAATGTGCTTCCTAGCTGTTTTGTTAAGTGTCCAGGATTAATAGGCATATGCTGTTATCGGAAAGATGCATGCACGCCATTGTTTCATAAAGAGGCTCTTCAGGTTGTGGCTCTTCCTCGGTTGTGGGAATGGAAATAAGAAACTGAACTTTTTTTTTCAAGGCAGCAGCTAAATTTGTGGCAGATTAAAATTGTAATTTAAAGACAAATGCTACTAGTAAAATCGCAGCAAAACAAATTAAATATGTTTT
>CM019707.1:8971281-8994450 GCA_009760885.1 Achatina immaculata
AAGGCATACATCAAGTTTACAAGTATGTAAAGATAAGACGTACATCAAGTTTACAAGTATGTAAAGATCAAGACGTACATCAGGTTTACAAGTATATAAATATCAAGCTCTACTATTATTATTCTATATAATTATTTTGATGTCACAGTGGCCCAGTGGTTGTTATCCCACGTGACTACACCATCAAATTCTCCTACACTTGTACGTACGTTTATTTATGTGCTGGTGTATGTGTGCTAACTTACCAGAGCGTGTATAGAAATTGAGAAAATTGATAAGATTTCTCATCGATCAGTCATTCGCTACCTCTGCATCAAGGCCTTATCATCGTAGGAGATCCATGAGGATATGGCGGAGGCTCTAGAGGAGAGTGCCCCTTCTTACAGCACAGTGAAAAAATGGGCAGCTCAATTCAAACATGGAAAGGAGAGTCTGGACGATGATCCCCGTCCAGGAAGACCAAGAACGGTAACCACCGATAAAAACATTGGCAGAATCAATGACATGATAATGGAGGATCGACGACTAACTGAGAGGTACATTGATACTGAGTTGGGCATCTCCCAGGAACGTGTTGATTCCATTATTCACAATGATCTTCAAATGACAAAGGTCTCTGCTCAATGGGTTCCGAAAATTCTTGGAGCTGATCACAAATGACAGAGTCTCAACTTGTCAAGAGACAATCTTGACCATTTTTCTGCAGATCCTGAAAAGTTTCTTCAGCAATTTGTGACTATGGATGAGACTTGGGTTCATCATTTTCAACCAGCAACCAAAGAACAGTCAAAGCTGTGAAAACATCATGGATCGCCACCTCCAAAGAAAGTAAGAGTGGTTCTGTCTGCAGTCAAAATGATGGCTTCCATCATTCTGGATTCAGAAGGTGTGCCATTGGTAGACTACCTTCAAAAGGACATAAAGGTCACCGGGACCTATTACGCTAATCTTGTGAAGCAACTGCGGGTGAAAATGAAAGAAAAGAGCCGAGGGAAATTGACGAGAGGAGTCATCTTTAGCAAGACAATGCTCCATTTCACAAGTCGGGGGTGGCAATGGCTGCCATCCATGAATGCGGCTTCTAGCTTCTTGAAAATCCTCCTTATTTCCCAGATTTACCTCCTTCGGACTATTACCTTTTTACCAAACTCAAAAAGGAGGTCAGTGGTCGCAAATTTGCTTCAGATGATGACGTCATTCATGCTGTAGACCACTTTCTACTGGTACAAGATGTGACTTTTACAAAGAAGGGATCCGTATGCTCCAGGATCGCTGGACTAAGAGCATAGACTTGCAAGGGGAATATGTTGAGAAATAACCCAAAATGTTGTCCATAAATAATCCATTGTACCTTATGCAGAGAACTTATCAATTACTCCTCGTACATCAGGTTTGCAAGTATGTAAAGATTAAGACATACATCAGGTTTACAAATATATAAAAATCAATACATACATCAGACTTACACATATATAAAGATCAAAACATACATCAGGTTTACAAGTATATAAAGATCAAGATATACATCAGGTTGACAAGTATGTAAAGATCAAACATGCATCAGGTTTACTTATATGTAAAGACCATGACATGCATCAGGTTTACAAGTATGTAAAGATCAAGATATACATCAGGTTTATAAGTATGTAAACATCAAGACATGCATTAGGTTTATATGGTATGTAAAGATAAAGACATGCATCAGGTTTACAAGTATGAAAAATCATGCTCTTCATAAGGAACTTCGGTTGGCCAAGGGGAGACAATCATGGAAGTGATCTGGACGATATTTCACCAGGGGAGGGCTGGATTTTAGTACTGGACCAGCATCAGCTAACACAAGTTGTTGTACAGCTCGTACAGACTGGGTACACGGTGTACCTGAACTACAGGTTGGGCAGATACTTCAGAGACACTGTGGTCTTCAGATATGGTATTATACACAGATGGCTCAGTGACTAAAGGAAATAAAAGTAGATGGGGCTTTGTCACCTACTGCAACGGAAGAGTTGTGGCAAAGAGATCGCGTGCCTTTGCAGTCACTACATCCAGCATACGCATGGAGACAGAGGCATTATCGGAGGTATCAAAACACAAGAAGTCAACTCCAACTCGATAGAACCCTTTCAAAACACATCAAATCAAGAAAAGGCCCTATCTGTCTGTCTGTCTGTCTGTCACCATCACAAAATGTGTCCTCATTTTCATAATAATCCCCCTGTTTCATTGATTTTATTTCCCCTTAACTACCGTTTTTTTTCGTGGCGTTTGGAAATTATTGCACTCATGATGTCATTAAACTAGATTTGATTTCTTCTTACTCTGTAACAACAGCGAGGTTTACCTGAGTTTTTGTGTGCGTCGCCTTGGAGTTTCTTTGTGACACATGAAAAAAAATTAAAATTCAAAACTAAAAAAAACAAAGCGGTAAGATTCAAAAATAACTTTGTGTATACCGTAAGACATATATATATATATATATATATATATATATATATATATATGTCTGTTATTATGAGAAAAGGCTTGTAAAGAAAATGATATGTCTGATTAAGTGAGTCTAGGGCTATGACCACTCCTTTCTTTGTGTACAAAAATAACTTAAAGAGTCATCCACCAAACGTATTCAAGGCCAGGCCCTAGCAACATTCACAACTTCGCCACGTGAGCGCAGAGCTGGATTTCGGTCACGTGATCCGACCTGCAGGTTTTGAAAGCAGCTTTCACGGCAGGTAACAAAGTCAAACTTGGTTATATTTGTCTTTCTACAGGGCATTAACTTTAGTTTTGACGAGGAAACGCTTGTTGATAACTGCACCGCCAAGTAATAAAAGTGAGCAGAGAATTGTCCAGTTTACTGTTTCAATGTTTTGTTTTATTTTAATCTTTGAAAAAGTAAGCAATCGACCGGAACGTTACGACATAAAGTAGAGATTTCGTACAAATAACATAAAGTCAATAACTGTCAAACAGAAGGAAAACAGAGAAAATATAACGTCTCCGCAATGTATTATCGGTATTAGTAGCTCACTTTTAGTTTAAACCCATGGTACAGTGGACAAAATATTTTTGAGGGAGTTAAGTCTTGGATATTCCAATTTTTAAAAAGAAATTATTTCGCGCAGCGTCAATTTTTATCTAAATATATTCTCCATCCACGATGCGAAATTAGTTCTAGAGTAAGGATTATTAGTTCTTTTTGGAAGGTGCAATAGTTTTATTGAAATATTTAATAGTTCTAATGAAGGGCACATGGATTCTATAGAAATGTTTTTAAGTTCTGTAGAAAGGTCTGTTAGATCTGCAGAAAGTCTTTAACACCCCATAGTGGACGAGATCTTCCTGTATGGTGAGCCCTACACGTTGATGCTGTTTCGAGTCCCGAGTGTTCGCAGAGTTTATATTCAAATTAAATAAAGATTTTGTAAGATGTTAGAGAAACTTTGGCACTCCATATTTTTCAAACCTAAATACCCAAAAATACTGTATAAAAAAAGAAACGCAACACTATTATAGTCGTAATGGACAACAGATTTCAAACTTGTATCAACATTTTATTTTACGGAATTAATGTTTCAATCTTGGCGTGAAGAAACTTTAAGACTTTAACAATGAAATGATGTTCATTAAATTTGGTTCAAACTTTTATTCTTTGCAACTGAGGCCTCTGTTTCACTAAGGTGTATGACCTCCTTTGGCCTGCATCAGAGAACGACATTTCCTTGATAATGATTCGATTAACGTTGGATCTGTTGTTGTGGGGTGGATGCCCACTCTTCCCGCAGTGCAAGAGACAACTGTCGGAGATTGGTTGGCGCAAGGTCTCGCTGGCGGACTTGTCTGTTTAGTTCGTCTCATAAGTGTTCTATTGGGTTCATATCTGATGACATGGATGGTCACGGAATGGTCTGGACGTTGTTGTCAGCGAGGAACTGGGGGTGAGTTGTGCCACATGAGGTCGAGTGTTATCCTGCTGAAAAATCGAATTAGGTGCAGCCAGAAGTGGAAGGACGCGAGGACGAACAATTTCAGCGACGTATTGTTGGGCATTCAGGCGTCCTACACTTTCCACCAGGTCACTTCTTCCCATGAAGTTGATCGTCACCCACACCAGTACACCTCCATCACTATATGGAGGAGCCTCATCCACGCAGTTCTGGACGTAGCGCTAAACTCTTCTCCGTCTATCTTGTCGCTGGAGCAGACAGAATGATTCATCACTAAACCAAACCCGTTCTCCAATCATTCGCCACGATCCACTGACGATGCTGGTTCGCCTACTGCAGTCGGTTCTGACGATGCCGGTCCGTAAGAACAGGTCCTCTGTGGGGTCGTCTAGCCCAAAGACCAGAGCCGTGGTCCCGGTTCCTGACAGTTTGATCTGAAATTCAACGAGCTGCTGTCATTGACTGGACTGATGTGAACGCAGGTGCAAATCAATTCATGAGGTGGCACAACCGTATGAAGCGGTCTTCGGCAGGAGTTTTGACTATGGGTCTTGCACTGCGCGGCAGGTCTGCAACTGAGCGAGTTTCGTCTGCAAAGGCGACTAATGGTGCTACTAACCACATTAAACTGTTTGGCGACTACACATTGTGACTGTCCAGTCTGTAAACGTCCAATGATGATGGATCGTTGTTCTGTAGTGAGATGAGCCATACTTGCGCACTGAATTTTCAAATGAATTGATTCGAGAAGGGTCAATATTTTATAGGCATTCAATAACATGGTCAGTGAGTTTTATTTTCAGTAAGTTTCACGAGATTCTCGTAAACCTGTCATGAGTTATTGTCAAAAATGCTGTTTTGACTAGTGTCGCTTTTCTGTGCTCATGAATCATCTGCTGAGTACAATTCAGGTCAATACGTGAAGTTGATGTCAATTGAACGTTTCAGGCAATGTGCCCTTGTCTGATCGCCAAACCTCAGTTTAAATCGTTCAACATCGTATTTGTTGCGTTTTTTTAAACAGTATAAAAACAACCACACTTGCTACTATTCTCTGAAAAAATTACTAGTGAAATTCAAAATTTAAAAAAAAACCAAAATCTTTTTTTTTTCATGGATCACAGGTCGAGAACATTGCTGGTTTAGGGTCGTGCCCAAAAAAGATTGGGAGCCGGAGGTGTAGATAACGGAGTAAGGAATTCGAAACTATCACGAGAGTATGAAGAAACTGTAAACTTATAGCCAGTGTTGCGGTTCCAAATTTCGCACAAACTAGAGCCTGTAAGCTAAAGCTTTGAGTGAATGTACATACGCGATGAAACTGTGTGCCATTTGGCCACACAACATTTCAGGATGTGCCTCAGACACATATGTACCTCAGTGGCTCCATCTTATATGGGAAAAATGTTGATAGATACCTGGCTCCTTCTTATATGGGAAAAATGTTGATAGATACCTGGCTCCTTCTTATATGGGAAACATGTTGGTAGATACCTGGCTCCGTCTTATATGGGAAAAATGTTGATAGATACCTGGCTCCGTCTTATATGGGAAACATGTTGATAGATACCTGGCTCCGTCTTATATGGGAAACATGTTGATAGGTACCTGGCTCCGTCTTATATGGGAAACATGTTGATAGGTGCCTGGCTCCGTCTTATATGGGAAAAATGTTGATAGATACCTGGCCCCGTCTTATATGGGAAACATGTTGATAGGTACCTGGCTCCGTCTTATATGGGAAACATGTTGATAGGTGCCTGGCTCCGTCTTATATGGGAAAAATGTTGATAGATACCTGGCCCCGTCTTATATAGGAAAAATGTTGATAGATACCTGGCTCCGTCTTATATAGGAAAAATGTTGATAGATACCTGGCTCCGTCTCATATGGGAAACATGTTGATAGATACCTGGCTCCGTCTTATATGGGAAAAATGTTGATAGGTGCCTGGCTCCGTCTTATATGGGAAACATATTGATATTTATCTGTTTGGATGGGATATATTCAACTTTATTGTCTTTAATGGAGTTGCACGTCAGTACTTTAAAGATGCTTGTCTAGTACATGTTGTTACCCTTAATCCCTCAAGTCAAGTTTAAGTAAAGTTTTCAAAACGGGACTAGAGTCTACTTCGTTGAAATTGATTTCACAATTTTGTTAATATATAATATTAAAAAAGTAAAAAAAAAGTAAAAGTAATCCCCTCATGCCTTAGAGACACATAGGGATATGGTGTTAGTGGCCATATTTTCCCTGACTTGTCAGCACACTAGAGGGTGATATGGTCAGTATCACGCCTGGCCGCCTTTCCTTCCACAACTTCAGAAGAAGTCAGGTACCCATTTCTACAACTGGGTGACTGGGGTGCCTCCGGCCGGATTCGAACCCCGGACCTTCGCCATGAGAGACCAGTGCACTAACCACTATAGTATCGCCAACTTTTATTATCAACTATCATATAATTAAAAATTAAAAATGCACGAAAAATTACAGTGAACTTGGTCTGATTTAATATATTTAGAACTCTAGTTTTAATTATGAAAGAAAATGATAGAAATAAGATCTGTTATCAGAGGAACACCTATGCCATTTTGTTACATTTTAGGTTACATTTTCCCCCCGTGTCAGGTGTGATTTCATGTTTAGTTGTGTACACCTTTACACACACTTGCATATTTTGTACACAGCCACCATTGTGTACAATTTTATACTGTCACTATTTCGTTACTTTTGTGTGTACATCTTCACCTCTTTATGCTGTAACTACTTAATAAATACATTTTGATTTAAATGTTCTTTTTTCTTCTGTTGGTTCTCAGTCTCAGAATTTATCAATTTTACTAGTCAGAAGAAAAGTTCGATTCTTTTCTGAATTCCTGCTGTTAACACCGGAACATTAGAGAATATGTTCAGAAGATTTTGACAGATCTGAAGCTTAAGTGATCATTATTTGTTCAGAATTTGCTAATCTTTTCCAATGATTTATTAGACAATCCATCTTTCAAATTTAGTCAAGTGTCAATTTTCCCAGAGGAGCTTTTCTTCTTTAGAAATATCTTTTACAAGCAGGATTTAAAAAAAAAACATTTAAAATATGTATCAGTTTAATTTCATCATCATCATCATTATCATCATCATCATCATCATCATCATCTGGCGTTGGCTATTATGCTTCTCAAGAGTACCCGATTCTTCATGTAGCTCAGTTGGTGATCTCTCACACCATCTCGTCAGGCTGTCCAGTATCATTTCTCTTGTCTTCCCTTGGCTCTTCTTCCCTCTATTTTTTTCTTGCTGCTACAATACTTCCAATGCCTCCTTTTCTCATTGCATTCCTTTGAAAGCACATTGTTTCTCTTTTATTTAATTAATTTTTTTTTTTGGTAAGATTTCTTTTTCTCTCTAGCTCTTCTCATACATTCTTCAGTAATTATTTTTGCTGTCCAAGGAATTCGCAACATTCTTCTAATAAACCACATTTCTACCGCTTGAAATGATTTTTGTGCAGACCTGTCTATTGTCCATATTTAACTTCCATATAATAAGGTAGGTTATATATAGTACTTTATGACTCGTTGTTTACATTCATTGATAAAGATGTGTTGGATAATATGTTTCTCATTCTCTGAAATGCAGTCTTTGCTTGGCCTATTCTGTTCCTAATTTCTGTTCTGCAATTCCCATCTGAAGGTATTACTGCTCCAAGGTATTTGAATTACTGCACCTAGATGTCATTAGTCTTTCTAATAACACCCAAGTTATAGTTCGGGCAACATGATCTGTTAAGAAATATGCTTTATGGATCAGTTAGAACAAATAAAACAAATCATACCAAACTTTTACCAGTACACAATCATTTCTCTAGCATGTGTTTCCAAGACAAAGGCATTAGCTGAAAGAACTTGAATAGTAAGAGCTTACATTAGCAGCTTTTTTACGAGCTAAGGGAGTTAAATTTAACAGAGGATTACGTCTGACGTCTTCATTGCCATCTCAGCTCTGAGATACATAGAAACAAAATAAAAATTATGTCCCGTAGCATTTGAGTGTGGTAGGGGTGTGCAGTGCTAGTGCCTTCATACTTTCTTACTCTCTGCAGCATTTGAGACAGGGGTGCCAGTACGTGTCATCGCCGTCTTTTTTTCCCTAGGGAAATCTATTGCGAGCACATGTCATCGCCGTCTTTTTTTCCCTCATTCATTCATTCCTTTGCATGTCCCTTGCGGAACTTTGCCTCCCAAACAGCACTCCTGTAGGCCTCTCGGTTGTGAGCAAGATGGCCTGCTGCTGCTGCATCCATTTCCAGATCATCAACGATGTCTTGCAGCCATCTTCGTTTCGGTCTTCCTCTCTTTCTTTTTCCCATTATGTATCCCTCCAATATGGTCTTCTCTAAATTATCATGACGTTTAATGTGGCCAAAATATTTAAGTTTTCTCTCTTTAATCCTCTTTACTAGCCAGCCTTCATCAATATTAAGCTCTTGCAGTATAGATATATTTGTTCGTTTTTGTGTCCACGATATTTGGAGAACTCTTCTATAGCATTTACATTCAAAGGCATTTATGTGCTTCTCTGCTGTTTTGTTAAGTGTCCAGGTCTCACAGGCATATGTTGCGATGGGAAAGATGCATGCCCTTAAAAATCTTATTTTTGTGGTTCTGTCTGCTCCTCTCCACAGATTCTTTATTTGTTTTACTTTCTGAAGAGCAATAGATGTCCTCCTTTTAATTTCCCTCATTGTATCTCCATTATTAGTTAGTAGTGATCCAAGATATTCAAAACTCTCCACTTCTTCTAGTTTTTCCTCATTGATACATATTTCAGTTGCCTTGTTTGTTTTATCAGTTGTCATCACTTTAGTTTTCTTTGCATTAAGATAGAGGTTCTGCTCTTCGCTGTTCTTGCGGACTGACATAATCAGTTTTTCCATTCCTTCTTGTGTTGTGGACAGCAATACTGTGTCATCAGCATATCTAATCTCTGGTATTTCATAACCTCCAACTGTTATGGCATCGTAATATTCTTTGTCTACATCTTCTCTAACATTCCTCATTATATTTTCAGTATACAAGTTAAATAAGTAGGGTGACAATATGCACCCCTGACGGACCCCTTGTTTTATGTCAAACCAACTTGTTGTTTCACCATTTATTCTTACTGCTGCTTGTTGGTCTAAATACAGCAGTGATGTTAATTGTATCAAATGTGTTGGAAATCCCATTTTTTCCATTATTTCCCAAAGTTTCTGGTGTTGTACACAATCAAATGCATTTGAGTAGTCTATAAAGGATAAATATAGATTCACATTAAACTCCCTGCATTTCTCTATTATTAATCTTAGATTGAATATATGATCTCTTGATCCTCTTCCTTGCCTGAAGCCAGCTTGGACCATATTGACTTCTTCTTCTATTTTCTTTCGAAGTCTACCCATTATGATTTTTAACAGAATTTTACTGGCATGACTAATCAGGGCAACAGTTCTGTAGTTGGTGCATAATTTCAGGTTACCCTTTTTTGGCAGTGGAATGAATACAGTTCTTTTCCATTCTTTTGGCCAAATACCTGAATGCCATATCTTTTTACATAGTGTATGATAGATTGTTGCACATTCCTTTCCTCCTGCTTTAATAAATTCTGCGGTTATCTCATCACATCCTGGTGATTTACCATTTTTCAGACTCTTTATTGCCCATAAAACTTCTTCCATTGTTGGCTCGGGTTCTTTCTCCTGCAATAATAATTCACACTGTTGATTTCTGCTTCCACAGTCGGTTGTTTCATACATTCTTTTGCAATAGTCCTTCCATCTTTCCAGAATATCCTCTGTCTCTGTCAGGGTATTCCCCATCTCATCACGAATTACATTTAGCTTAGGTGTGACATTTCTCGTCAATGTCTTCATTTCTTTAAACATTTCACTATCTCTTCCACACCTCTGATGTTCTTCTATTCTTTCACAACAAGCTTGTATGTATTGTTTTTTGTCTTTTCTTATGTTTCTTCGTACTTCTTTTGTTAAAGTTTTTTTCCCTAGGGAAATCTATTGCCAGCACATGTCATCGCCGTCTTTTTTCCACTAGGGAAATCTATTGCCAGCACATGTCCTCGCCGTCTTTATTTCCCTAGGGAAATCCAGTTACCCATTTTCTGAGCCTGTGTTGACCCTTGTGACTTTCTGTCAGAAAACTTCGGCCCAAGTGCAAAATCGAACCAGGGGCACTCTGATCGGCAGGCCAGAGCACTAATCACAAAACAACCGCGGCACTTTTAATGGTATCAAATTTTAAAACATTAATATAGTTCGCTAAACTTGAATTGGCCAATTGTGTACATGAAAATAAACGTTCGTAGCCTCAGTGTGATTTCGTGGAAAAGAATTTTCTTGGGAAATGGGTTTACACAGTTTTATGATTATTTATATATTATTTATATCTAGGATTTAGTTTCGTTAAGTTTCGCTGAGATTTTGAAATTTGAGATTGTTCGTCTTCGTATATTACATTCTTTCTGGAATAATTACGCCTCCAGACTCTGCTTCAAAGATGACACAGGCAGGTATAGAAGGGACGCCAAACTGGGTGCAGACAATGGACAAATATCTTACCCATACTTCAAACCCTAATGAGTGGAACAAATCTATGGTCGACATGCCGGCCTCTACAACGACGGTGAGTTGCTGGCAAGTTCAGTAAAACATTGCTCACCTACGTAAATGAGGTTAGAAACTATATAGATCCAACAAAAAACAAGTACAGTAGAAGATTGGTTTTATTTTGAATGTTAAACACACTACTTTGAATCTAAAATTGTTTGTGAATCCTAATATAATAAATCTCCAATGACGTCTTTGATGGCCAGTTTGGTAATATCTCAAATAGTTTCTTTGCTTCTTGTTTCCATCTCCCATTTTATCTTTCATAAGGATGTCGTCGTTCTCTGTCGTATTTCATGGACTGTCTGCAGCGTATTTGACTTATTTCATCCACAATAATTTGAAGAAACGGCCACGTGTTGAAATATTGATTTTTTCTTAACATGTTTTCCTTAAAGTTCCAAAAAGTTGTTTTTGTCATTCCTGTTTCCTGCTATTTCCAAACTCCTATATTACTTGTCTTAAATGTCCACGTGGTAAAATCTTTCCTTTTTACTATAACCTAATTTTTAAATTCAGTTATTTTGTTAGTAATTTCAGAATATAAAAATGTCAAAGAAAGCAATGTACACTGGGAAATGAAGAAAGCATATGTAACCAGGTCAAAGTGTAGAGGCAGAAAGGTGAAGGTAATATCCTGGTTTCCATGGGAGTAGGGCTTACTGGGGATATAGTGTTAGGTCCATATTTCCAAGACCTTCGGGACCTACACGTGTGATGTGGTCAATATCACCCCTGGCGCCATTTATCAGCTTTCTCTGGTATCCACTGTTCCCTGGTATCCACTTTTCTCTGGTATCCACTTTTAGAGGCTGGGTGGCTCCCGGGGCCTTTTTTGGTGTGGTGGTACCAGGAAAAAAAATCCTCACTACTGGGATTTGAACCCAGTGTCACCTGATTAGTAATCAGAGCGACTAACCGCTCAGCCAACATGGCCACCAGTATGGAAAGATGTTAAGTAAATAATTCTCTGTTTGTTCATCGAGACATGAAACAAGAAAGACAATATTAAAAAAGATGATTATATTACAAAATTTAACTAAGAGTCTACTCAGGTGCTGCTTAAAACATTAAACATGGTTTCTGTACAAGACATAGAACTCTTGGCCTTTATAGAAAGAACATGATGACTGCCAAATTAAACATGGTTTCTGTACAAGACATAGAACTCTTGGCCTTTATAGAAAGAACATGATGACTGCCAAATTAAACATGGTTTCTGTACAAGACATAGAACTCTTGGCCTTTATAGAAAGAACATGATGACTGCCAAATTAAACATGGTTTCTGTACAAGACATAGAACTCTTGGCCTTTATAGAAAGAACATGATGACTGCCAAATTAAACATGGTTTCTGTACAAGACATAGAACTATTCGTCTTTATAGAAAGAACATGATGACTGCCATCTTAAACATATTTTCTGTACAAGAAATAGAACTCTTGGCCTTTATAGAAAGAACATGATGATTGCTAAATTAAACATGGTTTCTTTACAAGACATAGAACTCTTGGCCTTTATAGGAAGAACATGATGATTGCCAAATTAAACATGGTTTCTGTACAAGACATATAACTCTTGGCCTTTATAGAAAGAACATGATGACTGCCAACTTAAACATAGTTTCTGTACAAGACATAGAACTCTTGGCCTTTATAGAAAGAACTTGATGATTGCCAAATTAAACATGGAGTAAAAACACGTTCTTCCTCTTTATTTTCCTCAGAATTGTTCCTATGTTTTTATTTTTATTTATTATTCTTCAATCTTAACTTTTTATCCAGCAGACAATATTTAGGACACTCTTATGTTGTTTATGTAATGAAATATCACTGCTAGTGTGTTTCATCAGTAAACTTATTTTTAGCTTACTTTTAGTATTCCTGGTGGTTTAAAATTGTGAACTCCCAAATATAGTACACAATTATATTACTAAAGTTACTTTATTCATTTTTATGGTAAGGTCTTATGATAAGTTAAAAGTAAATTTAACACTTCTTTGTCACATATGATTTAACAAATTCTTCTCTTTTAAGCAGGAGAGAAAGAGAAAGTCAAAGAGAACTCACTTTCCAAATGTTAAAAGGTCGAAAAGCGGAGATAGTCCGACACAACGCTCCGATACCGCCATGTTGTTCAAGGGGCATTACTCAGAAACATCAAGTTTAGCCAGCAAAATTATAACAGTCTCGGAGAAAGAAAAGAGAAAGAAATCAAAAAGACTTGGACCCTGCCTGATCTTGCTGATTGTCGCTTTCGTGGTAGCAGCTTTACTGGGCTTATTGGTGTATTATCTTCTGACAGAATGTAAGTATTTGTTGCGTGGATATATTTGCCGAGATAAATAAAATATACAGATTTCCTCTGTATGTGCTGATGACACAGTATTACTGTCCACAACACAAAAAGGACTGGAAAAACTAATTATTTCAGTCCGTGAGAACAGTAAAGAGCAAAACATCATCTTAATGAGAAGAAAACTAAATAGATGACAACTGACAAAACAAAAAAGGCAGCTGAAATATCAATAAATGAGAAAAAATTGGAACAGATGGAGAGTTTTGAATATCTTGGATCATTATTAAATAATAATGACGATACAATGAAGGAAATTAAAAGGAGGAAATCTATCTCTCTTCAAAAAATAAAACAACTAAAGATGCTGTGGAGAGGAACAGACAGAACTACAAAAATAAGATATTTAAAGGCATGCATCTTTCCTATCACAACATATGCCAGTGAGACCTGGGCACTTAACAAAACAGCTGAGAAACACATAAATGCCTTTGAATGTAAATGCTACATAAGAGATCTTCAAATATCATGAACACAAAAAAGAACAAATATATCCATACTATAAGAACTTAATACTGAAGAAAGTTGACTAGTAAAGAGGATTAAACAGAGAAAACATAAATATTTTGGACAACGTCTGCGTAATATTTTTATATTTGTGTTTATAACATACAGAATGTCTCCTAAGTGTGGTAATAACGTTAAATTTACTCATAAGGTTCTCAGTTTACAAGAAAAGCCATAAGTAATCAAACTTAATGAATAAGGCATGTCCGTTCTGATATAAACAGTACAAATCTGAAGGTTAAAGTCATACTGTTACAGAAAATTAAAAACGCTCCTCTAGTACATACTAAAACCATTAGGTAACGTGGCAGTATAACTGATGATATATGAAACGTGTTAACTGTGTGGATTACAGAGCATATCAGTCACAGTATGTATGTTTGTTAGTATGTATGTATGTATATATGTACGTATTTATTTATTCTTTAGTATAGTCATTATGTCAGCTAAATCTATCTATCTATCTATCTATCTATCTATCTATCTATCTATCTATCTATCTATCTATCTATCTATCTATCTATCTATCTATCTATCTATCTATCCCTCTCTCTCTCTGTATCTCTCTCTCTCTCTCTCTTAACCTTAAGTGCCCAGGGCACATGGCGCTTCTACAAAGGTTTTCAACAAACGCCTGCACTTTTCCTTCTTTTCCGCTCTTGCGCAGGTGAGCCCTCTATTTCTCAACATCCTTTCTTTTGTTCTTCTTCATGTTTCCTATGGTCTACTCTTGCTTCTGTCCCCCTGTGGTGTCCATCTTCGTGTGTTTTCCTTTGCTTCTGTTTCTGTACCAGTCTGATGGGTTTTTTTTTGTAAACGGATAGGGTTGATGGCCTTATGCCGAATCCTCCTTAGTCGCCTTTTACGATCATGCCTAGTAGGGTACAGTGGTCCTATTCTTTGCTTCTCAGGCAAGTGCCTAGGTCCTGGGTACCACACGAGGGAAGTTAAATCCCTAACACTATTTAATTGAGTGAAGCCTGTAGGAAGAGAGACATCAAGAGAAGAAAATGTTGAGGCAAGAAAAGGCTGGTTTAGTAGAGTTAATGCTAGATCATATTTATATAATTCAGCAGTACAGGGAGAAAGATGTAGCACATATATTGCCGCTGCAGTAATTTATCTTTCAGACGTTAAAAAAATTATGGGACATAGTGGCTATACAAAGAAACAGGTTTTCGGTCTAAACGAAACGGGCATGTACTGGAAGAAAATGTTTCCGAGAACTTTTATTGCATACGAAAAGAAATCTATCCGTGAGTTAAGTGCTGCAAAAGATAGCCTAACACTGCTGCTAGTAGCTAGTGCAGATGGCGACTGCAAGCTAACACTGCTGCTAGTAGCTAGTGCAGATGGCGACTACAAGCTAACACTGTTGCTAGTAGCTAGTGCAGATGGCGACTACAAGCTAACACTGTTGCTAGTAGCTAGTGTAGATGGTGACTACAAGCTAACACTGCTGCTAGTAGCTAGTGCAGATGGCAGATGGCGACTGAAAGCTAACACTGCTGCTAGTAGCTAGTGCAGATGGCGACTGCAAGCTAACACTGCTGCTGGTAGCTAGTGCAGATGGCGACTGCAAGCTAACACTGCTGCTGGTAGCTAGTGCAGATGGCGACTGCAAGCTAACACTGCTGCTGGTAGCTAGTGCAGATGGCGACTGCAAGCTAACACTGTTGCTAGTAGCTAGTGCAGATGGCGACTGCAAGCTAACACTGTTGCTAGTAGCTAGTGCAGATGGCGACTGCAAGCTAACACTGCTGCTGGTAGCTAGTGCAGATGGCGACTGCAAGCTAACACTGCTGCTAGTAGCTAGTGCAGATGGCGACTACAAGCTAACACTGCTGCTAGTAGCTAGTGCAGATGGTGACTACAAGCTAACACTGCTGCTAGTAGCTAGTGCAGATGGTGACTACAAGCTAACACTGCTGCTAGTAGCTAGTGCAGATGGCGACTGCAAGCTAACACCGGTGCTTATATGCCAATAAATGTTTCTGTATTTATTTTTCGCACGGATTCCATGTGGTATATATAGTCAGTTACTTATGTGTTTCAGCCATAAAAATGCACTTGCAAGCTAAAAAACAGAAACCTGGATTCACCTTTTCGATTAGTTCAAAAGTTCGGCGGGGACGATTTTCTAAAATAGTCGAATATGAGAGATACGCTTATATATTTAGTATTAAGTCTGGCAATAATAATGGGCTGTAGTTACCTGTAATAGCATCATCCGTTTGCAAGCATACTCGGATGATGCCGATATATAGGACAGGTACGTGGACCAGAGGAGTCTTTGGTTCTGTGTGTAAAAAAGGGCAAGTTTAGTATGTAGCTGTGGAACACATAAAGTCCAGGCTAGTTCTTCTAGAGAATCTAATGCTGTAAAAAGTCGAATTAGCTTCCAAGAAAGGCAACTCCTGATGTTTGGATTATTTAATAACATAAAATGCACTGATTCAATTGATATTATGTATATTTGTATTTAGAAGTGAAGCCTGTGCAAACATAGAGCGTGGGGAAGGTTTTCCTGTTCCAGGGTAGCAACCTATACTGTGGAACTACACTTTATTGCTTATAATAATATGCGAAGTATTTCATTCATTCATTCGTTTGCATGTCCCTTGCTGAACTTTGCCTCCCTAACAGCTCTCCTGTAGGCCTCTCGGTTGTAAGCAAGATGGTCTGCTGCTGATGTATCCATTTGCAGATCATCAACGGTGTCTTGCAGCCATCTTCGCTTTGGTCTTCCTCTCTTTCTTTTTCCCATTATGTACCCCTGCGAAGTATTTATAATATTTAAATATGCAATTATGACACGATCTTTGTTATATGTGCATGTCTCCCGGGGCGATATATGCCTGTGGTAAATGGATTTAATGTAATACAATTGTATTAGAGTTTTCCGCAGTTAGTGATGAATTATGTCCATAGCTTTCCATGTTACATCTAAAGTTAAATGTTGCACCTATTTGGGCATATTTGTCCAGTCTTTCTTATGAAAATGATACCAAAAGAGCTAAATGTTTAATTCTTCAACTATTTTTTATGTTTTTACATACTGGTGTTTCCGATGTTTTTTAATGTGCTCCCTGAAAAGGGCATTTGCCGAAATATTCGATTGTAAGTTCTTCCTTTATATATGCTCATCTTGCTCTCTGCCACTCTCTGTTACTCACCTTCTTCGCTCTTTCTATCTTTTTTGCAAATCTGGACCAAACAGCTCTGTCTGACTATGTTACTGCTCAGAGAATCAACGTGATCCTTGACGGCAGAAAAATTATGTAAAGTTTTAAGTTAAATATTAAATAAAGTGTTAGGTTAAATATTAAGTCAATTATTATGTTAAAAGGAGGACATCTATCGCTCTTCAGAAACTAAAACAAATAAAGAATCTGTGGAGAGGAGCAGACAGAACTACAAAAATAAGATTTTTAAGGGCGTGCATCTTTCCCATCGCAACATATGCCTGTGAGACCTGGACACTTAACAAAACAGCTGAGAAACACATAAATGCCTTTGAATGTAAATGCTACAGAAGAGTTCTCCAAATATCGTGGACACAAAAAAGAACAAATATATCTATACTACAAGAGCTTAATATTGAAGAAGGCTGGCTAGTAAAGAGGATTAAAGAGAGAAAACGTAAATATTTTGGACACATTAAACGTCATGATAATTTAGAGAAGACCGTATTGGAAGGATACATAATGGGAAAAAGAAAAAGAGGAAGACCAAAACGAAGATGGCTGCAAGACATCGTTGACAATCTGGAAACGGATGCAACAGCAGCAGGCCATCTTGGTCATAACCGAGAGGCCTACAGGAGTGCTGTTTGGAGGCAAAGTTCCACAAGGGACAAGCAAATGAATGAATGAATGAATTATGTTAAATATTAAGTCAAGTATTAGGTTAAATGTTAAGTCAAGTATTACATCTTACATCCTTCTCGTGCCGCTAAACGTCACATAGGGCCCGCATGGTAGTTCGCCAAGATTTCCTGTCTTCAAAAGTCAAGTATTAGGTTAAATATTAAGTCAACTATTAGGTTAATTATTAGTAAAGAAGTAAAATATTTGATTTAAGCAGACATAACATAGAGAGCAAGGGAAGTACTGTCACTAGACGATATGAACCAAGCGTAGCAATACACAAAGTAGGAAAGGAAAGAGAGCTTTAAAAAGGCAAAGAACATATTTATAAAGGTTTATATAAACAAAACATAACACACAATATTAACCTTCTATATTCATGCACTGTCTCCCCGCCACTCTCACTCCCACATCTTATACTAGAACAAACACAGAAGGAGGAGTCGCATGCAGATACGTTTTCAAGCTGTGACAGAATCAATCATGCCATGCTTTGATTAAACAGGCAAGTCCCGGCATACAGAACATAATATGCACGCGTACGGTAATTCACTCTCCATTCTTCGTCGCGTCATAAATATATGCGTTTATATATAGAGGGATCCAATGGGAATATCGATATCCGCCGTGCCATATGTGGGGCGCACAATGAATGCTTTTAAGATCAGTATGAAGCTGCATATATATTCCTCTGTCAAACAGTAGTAATATCATGTATTTCTGTTCAGACTTAGTGAAAATAATGCCTTACAAAATCGACCAATAATTTGTGCTCACCTTGTAATCATAGTGTTGATGTATTTTCTTCACATTTTTTTTTGGCTTTTCAGACCGGACTGGGAATGAACAAGGTGAGCCTCTTTATTATTATTAATAGTTTCTCAAGCCACGTTTGTTTTCTTCCTGATTATTTATGCTGAAATGATAGATAAAACTGCATGAGAGAAGTTGAAACAGTCTCTCTTTAATTTTCGTATATTACAGATCATGTGTTTTCTGCCATCCTTCGTATTTCAAATGTAAAAGATTGTCTTTCCTTTCTGAAACATTTGATTATCTCATTTAGTTAACTTTATCTCTCTATTTCCCTCTCTTTCTTTCTTTTTCCTCTGAGTTTTCCAGCGTTTATACGATTTTCCATCAACCTTCTACTCATGAATGTACAAATAATATTTACAGCCTTTTTGGTCTTTAAATAGCTTCATTAGGCAATTTACAAAAAACATCAAAATATAATTCTTTAAATGCCAAGCAAAAGGTGGAGATAGCGCTGGGTTACATTATTAGGAACGTTAGAGGATCAAATGTTATGAACCATATCTAGAAAAGAAGTATATGAAATTCGGTTGATGTTCTTGACGCCATAATTTTATCACTTGTAAATCAAGGTTTTTACTGTATAGCACTCTTGAATAATACCGTGACCGCAGTCTTTTGCGTGTACATAATTTTGTACACGTATACATAATTTATACTCGTATACATAATTTAAATACGGAAAAATGATATTGTATTTATAATGGGTGATTTTAATGCAAAAATTGGTACAGAAAGAGCAGAAGATGAAGGACGTGTTGTAGGGAAATTTAGCATAGGACACAGAAATGAGGCAGGTGACAATCTAATGGCGTTTTGCATGGAAAATGAGCTAATGATCGCTAACACACTTTTTAAACAACATCCAAGAAGACTTTACACATGGACATCACCTGATGGGAAAACCAGGAATCAAATAGATTACATTTTAGTGCAGAGAAGGTGGAGGTCAAGCATAACATCAGCAAAAACTTTACCAGGTGCTTATTGTGACACGGACCATGAGTTATTAATAGCAGACATGAAGATAAAGATAAAAAAGATAGTTATGGGATCAAGACCACTCCGCTTTGACCTTACAAATATACCAGAACAATACGGTATAGAAGTGAAGAACTGTTTCGAAATCCTGATGGCTCTACAGGAAGAGATGACACCAGATGAATTGGCTACGCAGGCCAAAGATATCTTAGTAACAACAGCTAAAGACATGGTTCCAGCAAAGAAAACACAAAAGAATAGATGGATCACAGCAGGTACACTAGAACTGATAAAACAATGTAGAGAAATGAAGACGCAATGGAGAGCGACAAACAACAACAAAGATAAATATAAAACTTTAACAAAAGAAGTACGAAGAAACATAAGAAAAGACAAAAAACAATACATACAAGATTGTTGTGAAAGAATAGAAGATCATCAGAGGTGTGGAAGAGATAGTGAAATGTTTAAAGTAATGAAGACATTGACGAGAAATGTCACACATAAGCTAAATGTAATTTGTGATGAGATGGGGAATACCCTGACAGAGACAGAGGAAATTCAAGAAAGATGGAAGGAATATTGCAAAAGAATGTATGAAACAACCGACTGTGGAAGCAGAAATCAACAGTGTGAATTATTATTGCAGGAGAAAGAACCCGAGCCGACAATGGAAGAAGTTTTATGGGCAATAAAAAATCTGAAAAATGGTAAATCACCAGGATGTGATGAGATAACCGCTGAATTTATTAAAGCAGGAGGAAAGGAATGTGCAACAATCTATCATGCACTATGTAAAAAGATATGGCATTCAGGTATTTGGCCAAAAGAGTGGAAAAGAACTGTATTCATACCACTGCCAAAAAAGGCTAACCTAAAATTATGCACCAACTACAGAACTATTGCCCTGATTGCTCATGCCAGTAAAATTCTGTTAAAAATCATAATGGGTAGACTTCGAAAGAAAATAGAAGAAGAAGTCAATATGGTCCAAGCTGGCTTCAGGCAAGGAAGAGGATCAAGAGATCATATATTCAATCTAAGATTAATAATAGAGAAATGCAGGGAGTTTAATGTGAATCTATATTTATCCTTTATAGACTACTCAAAGGCATTTGATTGTGTACAACACCAGAAACTTTGGGAAATAATGGAAAAAATGGGATTTCCAACACATTTGATACAATTAACATCACTGCTGTATTTGGACCAACAAGCAGCAGTAAGAATAAATGGTGAAACAACAACTTGGTTTGACATAAAACACGGGGTCCGTCAGGGGTGCATATTGTCACCCTACTTATTTAACTTGTATACTGAAAATATAATGAGGAATGTTAGAGAAGATGTAGACAAAGAATATTACGATGCCATAACAGTTGGAGGTTATGAAATACCAGAGATTAGATATGCTGATGACACAGTATTGCTGTCCACAACACAAGAAGGAATGGAAAAACTAATTATGTCAGTCCGCAAGAACAGCGAAGAGCAGAACCTCTATCTTAATGCACAGAAAACTAAAGTGATGGCAACTGACAAAACAAACAAGGCAACTGAAATATGTATCAATGAGGAAAAACTGGAAGACGTGGAGAGTTTTGAATATCTTGGATCACTACTAACTAATAATGGAGATACAATGAGGGAAATTAAAAGGAGGACATCTATTACTCTTCAGAAAGTAAAACAAATAAAGAATCTGTGGAGAGGAGCAGACAGAACCACAAAAATAAGATTTTTAAGGGCATGCATCTTTCCCATCGCAACATATGCCTGTGAGACCTGGACACTTAACAAAACAGCTGAGAAACACATAAATGCATTTGAATGTAAATGCTATGGAAGAGTTCTCCAAATATCGTGGACACAAAAAAGAACAAATATATCTATACTACAAGAGCTTAATATTGAAGAAGGCTGGCTAGTAAAGAGGATTAAAGAGAGAAAACTTAAATATTTTGGATACATTAAACGTCATGATAATTTAGAGAAGACCGTATTGGAAGGATACATAATGGGAAAAAGAAAAAGAGGACGACCGCTTTCACTAGCTCCCCATGTAGTCCCACTCAATTTTCTTAATATGGCTAGTTTTCTTCTGGCTTTTGCTTCTGCACTGTTGATGTGTTGCTTCCAAGTCAGTTTTGAGTCAAGAGTCACTCCTAAGTAAGTGGGTTGGTTGTCCATCCTTAAGGGTATTTCATTTACAAAGATCTTACCTGCTTTCTGTTTAGATGAGAGGGTGAACAGAGTGGTGCTTGATTTCTCTGTGTTGATACTTACACACCATTTGTTTGTCCATGATGTCAAGATGTCTGCTGCTCTTTGGAGTCTCTGTGTAGCAACTGTCGCATATTCATCTGTACACCACATGACCAGATCATCTGCATACAGTGCTGCTTTGATTCCATAGGGAAGTTCCTTGACCAGGTCATTAATGAATACAAGGAATAGTGTAGGCGAAAGGACTCCTCCTTGTGGTACACCGTGTCGCAGAAGTACTTTCTGGCTTTTGTGTCCATCCATTAATACTCTAGCTCTTCTATTGTGTAAATAGGACTTTATCCAGTTGTACAGTCTTCCATTCACATTGCAGTTTCTTAGTTTCCACAACATACCTTTTTTCCATACTTTATCAAAGGCTTTCTTCAGGTCTATCCACGCTGCTAGTACAAGGTTTTTCTCTTGGAATGCATCCTCAATCTCTTGAGAGAGATAGGTCACTTGATCTTCCGTACTGTAGTACTGCCTAAATCCTGCTTGTTGTGGAACGAGAAGGTTTTCACTTTCTAGGTACCATTTTAGCCTCAGGTCAATGATGCGTTCCATCGTTTTGCATAGGCAGCTAGTGAGACTGATTGGCCTGTAGCTGGAGGCAGTATCACTGTTTTTCCCTGGTTTTAGCAGTGGTACCATGCTTGCTTCCTTCCAGATTTGAGGTAACTTACCTGTGCTCCAGCACATATTGAAAATATCCAACAGCTTTCCCATTGCTGCCATTCCCAGGTTCTTGATCATTTCATTGGACACTCCATCTGGTCCTGGTGATTTCCTTCGTTTCAGTTTACTAACTGCTAGGTCTAACTCACTGCGTGTGATTGGTGCATCCATGACCTCCACTTTTCTGACTTGTTCCTCCTCTTTCTGTGGCTCGATGCGCACTGTACGCTCCTTCTCTGGATGGATATCAATGTTGCAGTCCTGTGCAAACATGCGAGCAAAGTGATCTGCTACCTGCTTACCTGTAAGAGTTTTCCCATCCTTTATTAGTGTAATCTTTGTACTTCTTCCAGTACTCTCATCATTTAACTGTTTGATTAGTGTCCATAGTTTCCTTCCATCCTTTTCAAAGTTTAGGGACTCTGTTTTCTCTCTCCAACTTTCCCGTCTGGCTTGCAGCTTTGCTCTCTGAAATTTGGCCTTAGAATGTTGGTAATTATTGTGGTGTTCTTGGCATGGTCTATTTTCTGCTTGCTTTCGAGCTGCTTCCACGTCATCATGGAATTTTCCCAGCTCACTAGACCAGTATGGTTTATAGTCCCTGCGAGCTCCTCTGGGAATGGTTTCACGAGCGGCCTGAAGGATACAAGCATTGAATTCCTTCACTATGCTGTTAATATCCTTACCTTCTATGGACAGCTGTCCCACCAGGATACCTGTACGATGTCTGTACATTGTCCAGTTTGCTTTTTTATAGTTCCATCTGGGGAGAGGGTTACTGGTGTTAAGGAGTTCATTTTCTATTGTCAGGAAGACTGGTCGATGGTCGCTACCTCCAAGTTGTTTTCCAACTTCACGTGTAATGTTCCACTTCAGATCTGGAGAGTGGAATGCCAGATCTGGTGTTGATTTTGTATGCCAAGCCCTTGAGTAAAATGTTGGGGCATTGAGCCTGTCCAGCGAGTCTATCTGCCACTTCACATAACCCTAGACCATACTCCAATAGCGACATCACCAGCGTCTACATCAGTAGGAACAGAGTGCGCCTTGGAAAGTTTGCTCTGAAGCTGTATTTCTTTCTTTGAATGC
>CM019707.1:8994550-9043986 GCA_009760885.1 Achatina immaculata
AAGCAGAATGTGAAGTGTATGGAAAGAAATGGTTTATTAATTATTTACTTATGTATTTTATGTTTTTTCATGCAAATTATGTTCAATAACAGATGCTGAATATATGTAACTGAATGAAAGTTGTATGATGAAGGGCAGAATGGTTGACGTGTCTGCGTGCAAACTTCTTACCTCTTCGAAAATAAAGTATGTTCGTTCATTCGTTCTTTCGTTCTCTCTGTGTGTGTTTGTGTATCAGTGTGTGTGCGTGCATCCTCTCCATATAGAATTTTTGTTGCATCATTTCATATATCATTTTATAATACAAGATATATCCACTGACCTAAGATATCGACCTCTCTGTTAATATCGGGTTGTCCCCCCTCATTTCTGTCCCTCATTCCCTCTTACTGATGCTCCAGAGAGGGACGATCTATCCCAAATTAAACTATTCCTTTATAAATCCCCTTTTCCTCTCTCCCCACTCCTGTTCTCTGCAGTTACGTTTCTCTCAAATATATTCTTCTGCTCCTGCTTACGTCTACTTGGAAGTCAACTCCCTCACATCTAGATGCACGTCTCTTTCTTACCTCCACCCTAGGCATGTTTTTTTCTTCTCTCTCACGTTCGTTTACGTCCGGCACATCATCATCATCAACAACAACAACATCATCATCATCATCATCATCAACAACATCATCATCATCATCATCATCGTGATTAATATTATTATTCTATGTACCGTGTCGAATTGAGTTGACACTTCTGCATCTCCATCGTGTGCGGTCCATAGTGTTTCTGATCAGTTGAGATTCTTTTCTCTTTTTCTTATTGTCACTTGGTCAGTCCACTGACATATTTTTTCTTTTAGTCTTTCTTTCCTTTTTTTTCCTTGAATTTCCCAGTTACCATTAAATTCTCTAACTTCTGTCGTCTCATATAATGTCCATGAAATTCTGTATTTTTTGTTTGTGTTTGTGTGTGTTTGTTTTGTTTTAAATATAATTTTAATTACTTTCAGTTATTTTTTCATAATCTCTTCCTTTGTCTTTCTGTCTATCCAGGGCATTTCTTGTATCCTTCTCCGTAGCCAAATTTCTGTTGTTTCCACTTTCTTTGTCATCTTTTTTTGTTTACTGTCCAATGCTAAATACACATTCTTGATGTGAGACTAAAGAAAATTTTCTACAGTTTTTTGTTATAAATTTAAGTGCAAGATGTAATAATTTAATACAATGAGATGGTAAACTTCCTCTGCGTTTTTCTTAGTTTTACATAAAATTAAAAGATAATTAGACTGTAAATTTCTTGATTAAAAAATAATTTAAAACATTAGGTTATCACTCTATATTAAGTGTTTGAAGCAGTAACCATTACAAACAAGACACAACGGTACTATTCTATTTTTGTTTTAAAAGAAGTAACAACAACGAAAATAATACATAAATATTTTTAGGATTTAGTTATTCCTGTTGTAAAGTAACTTTTCGATGCCACTGTAGAAAAGTCAGGTACTGCGTCATGAGTTACAGCAGCTGTGAACTCCATTCATTACTAAATATGAGGCCGAGAATTGTTCATTAGTGGATTACGCAATTAAAAAAATAAAGTGTCGCTTAAGGAGTTAAAGCTGTTGCTACAGTCAAACTACATGAATAGAGAGTGTGTGTGTAAGTCATAAAGAGTGTGTGTGTAAGTCATAAAGAGAGTATATGTCATAACAGTAACCAAGCGGATGGGGCTATGCGTATACATGAATAAAGAAAAACTGTTTAAATGAAGTAGAAGAGTATAATACATTTTTTATATTGTGTGGGTAATTCCAAGACAGATTCAAGCAGATATTTCCTAGTCATGGAATTCTAGAACATCAGTATATTGTACTCGGATGTGAAACAGGAGCACACAACTCTTCTGGCTGAACATAAGTTTCATGTAGGTGAGTCATTTTGCTTGACTAGATTGCAAAATATATGAAAATGAACTAAAAAAATAAAAACACAGTGGAAGAACTAGTAGTAACAGTTGTAAAAAAAATATTACAGGTAAAACTCCCCTTTCCATGCCATTAGAGCATGTTGAGGATACGGTGTTAGGCCCGTATTTCCACAAGCTTCGGTACATGAAACTATGCTGTGGTCAGTGTCACGCTTGGCGTCATTTACCTTCCCAGATTTCTCTGGTACCAATTTATAGAGACTAGATAAACTCTGAGGCCTTTCTTACGTGGCGGCATCATAAAGTATACCACTACAGAGATGTGAACACGTTATAACTGGATTAGTAAATCTAGCGCCCAGCAAACCAGGTCACAGTAATAACAGTAGTACTAGTAATAGTAGCATTAGTAGTAGTAGTAGTAGTAGTAATAGTAGTAGTAGTAGTAGTAATAGTAGTAGTAGTAGTAATAGTAGTAGTTGTAGTAATAGTAGTAGTAGTAGTAGTAGTAGTAGTAGTAGTAGTAGTAGTAGTAGTAATAGTAGTAGTAGTAGTATAGTAGTAGTTGTAGTAATAGTAGTAGTAGTAGTAGTAGTAGTAGTGGTAGTAGTAGTAGTAGTATCAGTAGTAATATTGATAGTAGAAGCAGTCACAGTGTTAATAGTAACAGTAAACATAACCATGATAGTAGTAAATTATGTGTAATTATTTTTGTTTGTTAGGTTATGTTTATACAGCTGAGTGGTTAGACGTTCGGTTTACTATTTCGGTGGTGCCAGGTTCAAGTCTCATTAATGAGATATTTTTTGGTACATAGCAAGAAGGCCCCGGGGTCCACACAGCCTCTAAAAATAAGTACCAGAGACATATGAGAAGGTAAATGTGGCCAAGCGTGATACTGACCACACCACACTTTCATGTGCCGAAAGTCTGGGAAATACGGGCCTAAAACCTATCCTCAGTATGCCTTAATGGCATTGAAACGAGGACATCTTCTTTGCTGCTGACTCCGTCATCAGAGGACGTCGAAATGGTTGGGGCTTTGTCGCATACTTTAGTGGAAAGACAGCTGACAAAAGAGCGGGTGCATACGACACCCTGACCTGAACTCTCTCTCTCTCTCACTCTCTCTCTCTCTCTCTCTCTCTCTCTGAACCTTAAGTGCCCAGGGCACATGGGGCTTCCGCAAGGGTTTTCCACAAATGCCTGACATGTGCCTTTTTTCTGCTCTTGCCAGGTGAGCCCTCTATTGCTCAACATCCTTTCTGTTGTTCTTCTCCATGTCTCTTTTGGTCTACCCTTACTTCTGTTCCCCTGTGGTGTCCATCTTAGTGCTATTTTTGGTAGTAAGTTGTCAGTCATTCGGAGCACATGTCCCAACCATTGCCAGCGTCTTTCCTCAAGATAGAAATAGAAACCGTCTCTCTAGTACAATAGCTTGTTTGGCTGGACAACATTTACACTGCGCAATGATGGTGACAGTCTCCCAAAACCAGCTTGGAAGATCGACAAGCATATGCTTCTCATGAAGTGTGCCAGTCTACTCTCTCAAACTCTGTGGTTACAGGCCACATACGGGTCTACTGTCCTGGTCATGTAAGAGTTAGCAGTAATGAGTGGACCGACCGGCTGGTTCTAAAGACCGTCACACATAGTAAACTAGATACTGGACAAGACGAATATTTTAAAGACTGTCAAGGACAAATTTGGCAATTGTACTGATGTACCGTACTTCAACATCAAGTATTTGTTTTTTAAACTCGCCACATTCGTCTCTTCTTGTCCAATAACCCCAGTTAGTAATGCCGTAGTCGAGAGGATATTTTTTTGTATCCCTAGTTAGACTTATTCTTAAATCATTTTCAAACGTCGACTTATATATTTGTGAAGTAATTGGCGGACAGCTATAGTTGGGGTACGTCCCCATAAAACTTCTTTTGATTTGATATAGACTTTGGCCAAATATGTTTTCTCCTCATCTCATAAGTTGGACACTCCTGCAAAATATGTTCTACAGTCATCTTACTACTGGCATATATGAACATGTCACTATGGCTGATCTTGAGTTTGTTGAACAAAGATGGTACCTCAGTCTGTTGACATCGGTGCGGAGCTGACAAACAATCACTTCCTCATCTTTACCGAGCTGACAAACATTCACTTCCTCATCTTCACCGAGCTGATAAACATTCACTTCCTTATCTTTACCGAGCTGACAAACAATCACTTCCTCATCTTTACCGAGCTGATAGTAAATGTCACTTGTCTGGTACCCAGTGTGTTCTTTTGCTCATTTGTTGTATTACATTTTATTTTTATCACAGATTTAGCTTTTCCATATAGCATGCTTATATCTGTCTGTGGTAAGCTGCCACTTTCTGCTAGGATAACAGCTGCTTTCTTACCAGGTATATCGCAATGGGATGGAATCCACCGTATTACCACTCCTGAGAAAAGCTTATATATCTGGCATCTTACTGGTCGCAGCCACTAAAGGTTCCATCTCTGTGGCTTTTTAATGTTGTAATTACCGACACTACATCGGTCAGAAACACTAAGTTCTCCTTAACTCGTCTTTCTCATTTAAGTTAAATAAAAGCAAGAAATAAAGTAGATATGAATTCTCTTTCTGCTAGTGTGCGATTCACAGTAGAACCATCGAACTTAATAAAAACTGTGCTAACTTCACTGTGTGTTCAAAAATGGTCAAGGAAATTTGGCATCTGATAAGATGTATGCGTTCGATTCCATTTAGTGCGGATAACAACGATGACCTAGATGTGGAATTTTCATGTAAATTGATTAGGAAAAACATATTTAATTTGTTTTGCTGCGATTTTACTAGTAGCATTTGTCTTTAAATTACAATTTTAATCTGCCACAAATTTAGCTGCTGCCTTGAAAAAAAAGTTCAGTTTCTTATTTCCATTCCCACAACCGAGGAAGAGCCACAACCTGAAGAGCCTCTTTATGAAACAATGGCGTGCATGCATCTTTCCGATAACAGCATATGCCTATTAATCCTGGACACTTAACAAAACAGCTAGGAAGCACATTAATGCCTTCGAATGTAAATGCTACAGAAGAGTCCTTCAGGTATAATTGACACAGAAAAGAACACATATATCAATACTACAAGAACTTACTACTGAAGACGGTTGGCTAGTAAAGAAGATTAAACAGAGAAAACTTAAAAAATATGGACACATTAAACATCATGATAATTTAGAGAAGATCGTCTTAAAAGGGTACATAATGGGAAAAAGAAAGAGAGGTAGATCAAGGCGAAGATGGCTGCACACATTGTTGATAATCTGCAAATTGATGTATCAGCAGCAGGACATCTTGCTTACAACCGAGAGGTATACAGAAGAGATGTTAGGGAAGCAATGTTCCGCGAAGGGACATGCAAATGACTGACTGTTACTGCCATGTTGACGTGCACGATAGCTTTAATAGTCATTGTTTTACAGAGTAACATCACACGATTTAGATGTTCAGAAGTTATTAAGTCTATCCGTGTCTCAAAGTTCATGTATTTTAATAACTTAACACATGTAAACAACAACACATACAAAAACATATATCTCAGAAAATGGTATTCAATCAACTCACAGACAGTGAAAAGTAAAAAAGAAATATAGGGAATACAGTTCATAGGAAAAGGGTAAGCTACTTATAAAAACCAAGCACAAGAGGTAGTGACAAGGGGAAGCAGGCAGTCAACGGAGGCTTAGTAAGGGTGTTGAGATAAACATCGGATTTTCTTGCCAGTGATGTTTCAGACGTAATGAGCACCTGGACTGCAGTGGGGACTGGACAAAGGCCGTCACAGGCAAGAAGACAGTAGTCTGTGGGTAGGAGTACTCAGTGAAACGGAAGATTGGCGACATTTGTGAAAAGTATGGGGTGAGGCTGTATGCCTTGAGGAAATTGATGTCTGAGGGAGTAATGTGAGCATGGAAAATGTTATACATGCAGAAAAAGTTCAGGAAGTTGTAGGAATAGCCTAAATATAGAGTGTAGATAGAGAAGATGATAAAAACACTCAAGGCGTCATCGAAGTTAGTGATGTAATCTGAGAGGATAGAAAGGGTAGTTATGGAAACTGAAAAAGGTAACAAGAAACCATATCATGCGAAACCTTACTGTGCAGAAAACTCTCTACTGTAGAGAACGGAACAAAAACACAACTCTCTAGGTCATCAGAGGAAGTACATACATTCAGACGTGTGTTTCAGTTTTACTGAACTCCTGATAATCCTGGGAGGGGGGGGGGGAGGGGGAATAATTGTACGGGGGGTTGGAGTGATATTAATGAGGAGCAGAGCATAGATGGGGAAAGCAGCCGAAGATTTGTCGAAAGCGTGAGTCATAAACCGAATCAGATTGGTTATTTTCTTCATTCACTGTGTTAATGTCGAAACAGATGGGACAACAAGGTTTTGTTGTGAATGTGATGAACAAATCAATATTATATCCGTTACCGAGGACAGACGATAACATTTGGGAACATTAAATTAGGTAAGGTATTTTACCAAGCTAAAGCAAGAAAAGACTTGTTGTGTTTACCCCTGTCTTTACCAAAGGTAAGTTTTTATGATTTTATTTTCCCAACACTTTTGACGTATGATGGCATTCGTACAGAAAAATGCACCATAAACTTTCATGAGCTTCGTGAACCAAGCGTGACCAGGAAGATTGTGCTTAATGTAACTGAACTTAAAGAATAGAGAAAGGGGAGCTTTTTGTATTATTTATTTTTATCTCAGGTTCAGCGTGTTACTTTAGTGGTATGCACATTTGAGTCTCATCATTGTAATATTTGTAAGAATAATGCGAGAGTAATATGCTACAGCAACACACGAATTTTTGTTATGATGACGTAACATCATTTTTAATTGTGAGATTGATTACCACTTTCTGAGATATTTGTTTTATATGTGTTATATGTTATTCTCTACATGTGTTATGTTATTAAAGTAAGTGAACTTTGAGACACGGAAGGACTTAATGTATTCTAAACATCTACATCTTCTGATGTTACTCTGTAGAACAATGATTGTTGAAGCTATCCTGCGCGTCAACATTTCAGTAACAGTCAATCATTTGCATGTACCTTTCGAAACGTTGCCTCCCTAACAGCTCTTCTGTAGGTCTCTCGGTTGTAAGCAAGATGCCCTGCTGCTGATGCATCAATTTGCAGATTATCAACGATGTCTTGCAGCAATCTTCTCCTTGTTCTTCCTCTCTTTCTTGTTCAGATTATGTACCCTTCCTAGACGGCGATGTTTATCGCTTCTTCTAATTCTTGGCTTGCCTATAGCGTATATTACATAAAGGAATGCCTTGTCGTTATTTGAAATGTAATTGTGATGGTATGAGGCTGTCTCAGTAACTTAGCCTTATAGCAGCGCAGGATTATATTGTGTTGGAGTATTCATGTTGAAATAGTTATTTGAGATATTTTCCCCTTCAACTATCACCATCATCGTCATGTTCACGTACTTAAACGGATGTGAGTGCCAAGGTAATGCAGTCTTGATAGATATCCAATGTGACAGTTTCTGATCGTCCTAGGTGTCCTGTAAAGAATGTATCATTGCAGGGAATGTTTCGTCTCAGTGTGTTTGCATATCTGTGACTTAGTCACCCACAATGTGACACAGACAACACACGTGTCTCAGCACGTAATAAATACGTAAAAGCAACAAATTCGTTTATAATATGTCCGTGTGGTGTCTTATTGGTCGGCTTCTATTTGTATTGACTGAGCATGGTAAGTGGTCATAGTAGGATAATACTTTCCAGTGAACGTCCAACATTGCTGAGTGGACACCAGAGTTAGCTCTGAAACACACTCTCGAATGGTTAGTCAAGATATCTTATCATTGTTCAAGACACACAAGTTCGTCTTTATCAGGGCATTATCCAGTGCATGTCCGTGAACGTTGTCGGTAAGATTGCCCAGTGTACACTTTCAGCATTGAGGAATCCTATCTTAAACAAACACACACACACACATACAAAGAAAACCAAAAACGTAGACAAGACAGAATTTACAGTTATCTACCCGCTTACGTCCACACAATTATACCGTTCGTGCTTACAGCCGGGATCTCATAGGACTGTTTAATGTGTCGTGATTCATTTTGTGATTAAGTTATAAACATTTGCTGCTTTACATACACTATAAATTCACCACATAACAATAGAAGGTAACGAATGTCGCATTATCATTTTGTGTCAGTACAAAATGTAAGAATGCGGATTTCTATTTTTGTCTGTGCCTTTACATGTATTACTGAAAAGATATCACAGTACGATTATTTATTTCATGAACTGTAATTCATATTTAGTTATTACTGTTCACACAGTTACGAGTGCTAATTTAATTCTATTAGTGTTTTAAAGTGACTGGAAACTCGCCTATTAATCTCCTAACATGTTGTGTTAGCAAATTTAATAATATAATGTCTGTTCTTCTTCTATAACAACCAACAAACTTATCGGGGACAGTCAGTCGGTCATTGCCTGTATTAATCATTTACAAAACAAGATATTGCGTCATTTGTTTTGACATGTAAAGAATAAAACTACATTTTAATAATCAATAAACAGAACAAATGACTGTAAAAAAAGCTCAAAGGCATCTGAGAGCGATATTTCCTATTACTGACAATCATAAGTGTCACAAATCTCAGTATCATTTGTATAGATTTTTCTTAATTTAACTACAGACCAGCAGGAGCTGTTATCATGACGCATTGTTCATCAAAATTATCAAATGGTCATCTTTGAAGGAGAAATGTCTCAGATGATAAGAATGGCTATGAAAATGAAACAAACAGGTAGTCTAAAGATTTCACAGGACTCCAAAACCAAATAAGAGACTGTGCATAAGTGAAAATGTCGTAGGCTGGACACAAGCTTTATAATTTCTTACTACTAGAAAGAGGTTTGAAAATCTATCTATCTATCTATCTATCTATCTATCTATCTATCTATCTATCTATCTATCTATCTATCTATCTATCTATCTATCTATCTATCTATCTATCTATCTATCTATCTATCTATCTATCTATCAGTGAACATTTTAGGGAAGAAATTAGTATTCTAAAATCTTCATTATCGACCCCCAATTGCGACCTGAGCGTGTTGAAAACTTTCAGCGACAGTAAATGTGTAAAGCTAAAACAAACTAATATTCCTTTCCTCACAGTCGGTGAGGTTTATAACTACATCCGGTCCTTAAAGAACACTAACGCAGCAGGATGTGATGACATTAGTAACAAGATACTACGCTACGCTGCACCAGTTATCACAGACACACTAACATACTTATACAACTTGTGTATTGACAAAAAATATTTCCCTGACGCTTTTAAACTCGCCAAAGTTTTTCCTCTTTTTAAATCTGGACAGACTAGTGACCTCTCAAACTATAGACCCATATCCATTCTGTCATCACTATCTAAACCTCTTGAAAAACATATACAAAAGTTAACTCTGCTCCACATGCAAGAAAACAATCTACTAATAGATAGTCAGTCAGGTTTTAGACCAAATTACTCCTACCACACAGCATTAACTAAAATGACAGAAAGCTGGCTGTCTAATATAAATGATGACAAATTGTGTGGTGCCGTCTTTGTTGATTTCAAGAAAGCCTTCGATATGATTGATCATGAAATTCTTGCAAAAAAGCTGGAAGGCTATTGATTACACCCTGACCTAACAAAATGTATTACATCTTTTCTCTCAGGTAGAAAACAAGTAGTTTGCTTTAGAAACAAAATATCTGGCTCGTCTGTTGTTGATACTGGTATTCCTCAAGGCTCCATTCTTGGTCCTCTTCTCTTTGCTATCTATATTAACGACCTACCACTACATTTAAAGCACTCTTCATGTGATCTTTTTGCTGACGACTGTACTGTTTACAATAGTGAATATGACATCAATAAACTACAGACAACGCTCCAAAATAATATAAACAGTTTGATTAAATGGAGTAATAAAAATGGTATGTTGATAAACACCAACAAAACAAAATCCATGCTCATCACTACAAGACAGAAACTGCAAAATGCAACTAAAACTTCACTACAGCTTTGTGCTGGGACTAAGGCAAAAGAAAATGTTCATGAACATAAAACCCTAGGACTCATCATTGATCAGCATTTAACTTGGAATTCTCACGTACATAACCTAACAAATTTGATTGCACAGAAAGTTTACCAATTAGCCAAAATTAAACACTTTATCGACAAAGACACAAGAAAAATATACTGCATATCACACATACAAACACGCTTAGATTACTGTTCCACAATCTGGGATGGATGCTCAGTCTCAAACACGAAAAGGCTCCACTCACTTCACAAGCGAGCATTAAATCTTATTTGTGACAGACACCCAGTACAGACTGTAGATCAACACAAACAACTCAAAATTCTACCCCTCAAAAATAGAATCATTTTTAACAAAGTTAAGTTTGTTCACAGAATTCTGTCGCACAATGCTCCGCCTTACTTGTGGTCACTGTTTACGTATAACACTAAACATAGCCAACGTTTAAAAAAACTGTCTCCTTCCTAAACCCAGGATTGATCTGTACAAGAAAAGCCTTGCATACTCTGCAGTACAGCTCTGGAACACCCTCCCCTACAATTTAAAATCCATTGGTAATACTTCATCCTTTAACTCAAACCTGTTTCATTATTTACTTGCTTGTAATTATATGCCTCCACAAAATAGCCAGTACTCTCTCAACACATGGCTCGTAAACCATCAAGTACTTTATTGACATAGTTAGAAAAGCAACTTGTTAGATATTGTTAGAATTTATTTTAATGTTTGTAAAAAAAATATGTTAGAAGATGATTTACAATGTATTTTATTTATGTATATGTCTGCGTGTGTATGTGTGCGTGAGTGCTATTTTATTAGGTTAATGACTTCTTCTCTTTTACCTTGAATGTAATAGTTAAATCTTACACTCTTTTGATATGTTTTTCCTAATTTAATTTGTATTTTTTTACTAAATCAAGTGTGTGGGAAGAATGAAAGATGGAGTGATGAAGGGCAGAATGTAAGACGGGCCTGCGTGCCCAATTCTTTACCCTTGAAAAATAAAGATTATTCATGCATTCATTCATTCATTGTATCTATCTATATATATCTATCTATCTATCTCTATCTATCTATCTATCTATCTATCTATCTATCTATCTATCTATCTATCTATCTATCTATCTATCTATCTATCTATCTGTATGTAAGTCTGTCTGTCTGTCTATATCTGTTTCTCTGTCTTCTGTCTGCCTATCACTTAATATTGTAAAGTTGTGAAATTGAGATTTTATAAATGATATCACGACGTCCATTCTACAAAGAACACAGACAGACGCGAATTCGAATTTTTTAGAAAAGAAATACACGAAAATGAAATGCTAAATGTTATATGTTTATTTCTTCAGTTGTTTACTTTTTTCCGTGTGGTATATGATGAGTGCATGACGTCTTAAAAATTAGATTACACTGAACTCCATACTGTGGTCAGTTAGACAGTGCATCCAAAACAATGCTAAGACGGCTCATTCAACATAGGAATACCTGGAAATAGAAGACAGAATATTGCTTTGTAAATATATAATAAGCTCTAACGAATCTTTACACACTAATAATAACAGAAAAAACCCTATGTCCAGTGTTTCATCGAAACGTTTATTTCAGAAACTTAACCAAATAATTAAAACATAACAATATCGGTAGAAAATAAGATGACGTGTATGAAACATTTCAAAGGCAAGAAACAATGTCATATATTTGTTGTGCCCTTTACATTGAAATAAATTCAATAAATAAATTTAAAATGTTAATAGGAAATTTATATAGTCTTTTCATAAATTACATTTTTATAAAATGCAAAATAAAAGTTCTTTTATAAACATACTGTGAAATCTTACCATTTAACATTTTGCAGCTGAACCAATCACCCCCAGAGTAGGGATCAAATAAGCATTCAGTAGCCGAATGATCTGTATTACAGGCTCAGCCTTTAAAAGCAGTGAAAGTTCAACATTTATCAGAACTGTACCACATAGCGCAGCGCTTAGATCAACTGTATCATTTACAAGTCCAAGAAGTAACTTTCTCACAAATGTCTGGAAAGTAACAAGTACTGAAACATCGATTCTAAGTACTAGATCCACCAGGCTAACAGCGATGGAGACCAAAGATGCAAGTAATGTCTTAACTTCTAGTGATCCTAAAGTTTCACTTAGACTTGCAACGAGAGTTGTAGCAATTCCAGCAACAAGATTAACTGCAGTTCCAACTGTTCCTAGGACTCCATCCAAGCCGGGTTCTCGTCGTTCCAGTTCTGCAGCTTCCGTGTGGGCAAAAGCAACAGCTAGTGCAACCAGTACAATGCACAGAATACGCATCTGAGAAAGGAACAAGTACAAGAAAGTAAAATATTCACAATTACTGACATATTCACCTTATTGCTGACATGCCACCTATGTTCTTTCATTGAACTTATAAAGCTGCTTTAAATCGCTTTAAAGAAAATGAGTTTGGCAGTGATATTTCTATTTATTACTGATAGCTGCTATCATAATATTAATACAGTAAAACGTTAAGTGGCTACTATATGTTAAAATAGCAACGTTTTCAAGGCGACTTTTTGATTTCAAGTAGGAAAATGAAGACACAAAATGTGCATTACCTTGGTAGCGCAGTGTATTTGGCTTCGAAGTAAGCTAGTTGATATTGGATGACTGTCTGCTGCGATACTGACTTCACAAACGGAGGCATTTTATTAGGTAAAGTTGTTAATCGCTAGGTGTTATATCTTCTCCAGTATTCCCAAGTCAGACATAGGTGACAAATGTTTTTCTGATCCTTCAGCCAATCACAATCCAGTCTTTTCATCATGAATTTGCAAATAATTGTAATCTATAGCAAAAGGCGTCCCGAGCAAGGTGCGTTATAAAACGATGATGTCCACATCATTTCACCTCAGCAGACCTAACTAAAAAAAATATGAAACAAAGAGAAAGAAAAACCGAAAACCCCAAGTGTTTAATTTGTCTGACGTTTCTGATGTTAACGATGATAACAATAGTTATTGAACTTCTCATCGAGTCTCCATTACCTAGAGATAGTCTAATAAATATTGTTTTCAGTTGGCCAAATGAATACCAGCGGTTTTCAAACATTTACAGACTTATAATTTTCTTCAGGTTGTCATTTACAGGTCGGTCACTACAACGGATTTAAATCACCAAAGCTACAACGAAGTAGTTAGTCCTTGTCAAAGAAGAAAATGTTTTGAACGGTTTATGTCAACCTGTAATTATCAGTATTGATAGCAATAATGGATGTATTCTAATTTATTCAAAATGTTCGACTCTCAGAAGCTTAAAGTATGATTCACACAAAGATATCAATGACAGAGAGACAGAATAACAGACAGAGAGACTTACAGACAGATAGACAGACAGACAGACAGATAGATAGATAGATAGATAGATAGATAGATAGATAGATAGATAGATAGATAGATAGATAGATAGATAGATAGATAGATAGATAGATAGATAGATAGATAGATAGATAGATAGATAGATAGATAGATAGATAGATAGATAGATAGATAGATAGATAGATAGATAGATAGATAGATAGATAGATAGAGGGATGGATGGATGGATGGATGGATAGATAGATAGATAGATAGAATGAATGAATGAATGAATGAATAATCTTTATTTTTCAAGGGTAAAGAATTGGGCACGCAGGCCCGTCTTACATTCTGCCTTTCATCACTCCATCTTTCATTCTTCCCACACACTTGATTTAGTAAAAAATACAAATTAAATTAGGAAAAACATATCAAAAGAGTGTAAGATTTAACTACTACATTCAAGGTAAAAGAGAAGAAGTCATTAACCTAATAAAATAACACTCACGCACACATACACACGCAGACATATACATAAATAAAATACATTGTAAATCATCTTCTAACATATGTTTTTTTTAACAAACATTAAAATAATTTCTAACAATATCTAACAAGTTGCTTTTCTAACTATGTCAATAAAGTACTTGATGGTTTACGAGCCATGTGTTGAGAGAGTACTGGCTATTTTATGGAGGCATATAATTACAAGCAAGTAAATAATGAAACAGGTTTGAGTTAAAGGATGAAGTATTACCAATGGATTTTAAATTGTAGGGGAGGGTATTCCAGAGCTGTACTGCAGAGTATGCAAGGCTTTTCTTGTACAGATCAATCCTGGGTTTAGGAAGAAGACAATTTTTTAAACTCTGGCTATGTTTACTGTTATACGTAAACACTGACCACAAGTAAGGCGGAGCATTGTGGGACAGAATTCTGTGAACAAACTTAACTTTGTTAAAAATGATTCTATTTTTGAGGGATTTTGAGTTGTTTGTGTTGATCTATAGTCTGTACTGGGTGTTTGTCACAAATAAGATTTAATGCTCGCTTGTGAAGTGAGTGGAGCCTTTTTGTGTTTGAGACTGAGCATCCATCCCAGATTGTGGAACAGTAATCTAAGTGTGTTTGTATGTGTGATATGTAGTATATTTTTCTTGTGTCTTTGTTGATAAAGTGTTTAATTTTGGCTAATTGGTAAACTTTCTGTGCAATCAAATTTGTTAGGTTATGTACGTGCGAATTCCAAGTTAAATGCTGATCAATGATGAGTCCTAGGGTTTTATGTTCATGAACATTTTCTATTGCCTTAGTCCCAGCACAAAGCTGTAGTGAAGTTTTAGTTGCATTTTGCAGTTTCTGTCTTGTAGTGATGAGCATGGATTTAGTTTTGTTGGTGTTTATCAACATACCATTTTTATTACTCCATTTCATCAAACTGTTTATATCATTTTGGAGCGTTGTCTGTAGTTTATTGATGTCATATTCACTATTGTAAACAGTACAGTCGTCAGCAAAAAGATCACATGAAGAGTGCTTTAAATGTAGTGGTAGGTCGCTTATATAGATAGCAAAGAGAAGAGGACCAAGAATGGAGCCTTGAGGAATACCAGTATCAACCACAGACGAGCCAGATATTTTGTTTCTAAAGCAAACTATTTGTTTTCTACCTGAGAGAAAAGATGTAATACATTTTGTTAGGTCAGGATGTAATCTATAGCCTTCCAGCTTTTTTGCAAGAATTTCATGATCAATCATATCGAAGGCTTTTCTTGAAATCAACAAAGACAGCACCACACAATTTGTCATCATTTATATTAGACAGCCAGCTTTCTGTCATTTTAGTTAATGCTGTGTGGCAGGAGTAATTTGGTCTAAAACCTGACTGGCTGTCTATTAGTAGATTGTTTTCTTGCATGTGGAGCAGAGTTAACTTTTGTATATGTTTTTCAAGAGGTTTAGATAGTGATGACAGAATGGATATGGGTCTATAGTTTGAGAGGTCACTAGTCTGTCCAGATTTAAAAAGAGGAAAGACTTTGGCGAGTTTAAAAGCGTCAGGGAAATATTTTTTGTCAATACACAAGTTGTATAAGTATGTTAGTGTGTCTGTGATAACTGGTGCAGCGTAGCGTAGTATCTTGTTACTAATGTCATCACATCCTGCTGAGTTAGTGTTCTTTAAGGACCGGATGTAGTTATAAACCTCACCGACTGTGAGGAAAGGAATATTACTTTGTTTTAGCTTTACACATTTACTGTCGCTGAAAGTTTTCAACACGCTCAGGTCGCAATTAGGGGTCGATAATGAAAATAGATAGATAGATAGATAGATAGATAGATAGATAGATAGATAGATAGATAGATAGATAGATAGATAGATAGATAGATAGATAGATAGATAGATAGATAGATAGATAGATAGATAGATAGATAGATAGATAGATAGATAGATAGATAGATAGATTTTCAAAAGAAAAATATTGACGAAGGTCTCTTGGACGTGTTATTCCTGTTTTTAGACTGATAGAGAAGCGGTCACAAACACTTTGTTCTAATTGTAGTAGCAGTTGATAGTTTGAGAAAAATGTTTGGCTGTGTGGTTAGGCGTTCGTTTTACTAATCCAGTGATACTGGGTTCAAGTCCCAGCAACCGGATTCTTTCTGGTACACACCAAAACGGCCCCAGGATCGACTCAGCCTCTAAAACTGGCTACCAGAGAAATCTGGGAAGGTAAATGCGACCAAACATGGGTAAATATATATGATCATTTCTCTCTCTCTCTCTCTCTCTCTCTCTCTCACACACACATACACATACACACATTGACGTCATTTGTTTTTTCATCCACTCCCATCCAAATTGGATTTCATTAGCATACACCTCATTTTCGTCAGAAGCTTATATGCTTTAGTTTCAAACACCTTTTATTATGCATATATATGTATATATATATATATATACTTGAATGACATGTAAAATATGTATAGAAACAAAGAGGTAAAAAAAGAGAAAACGCTCATAGAAAACATGAAGAATAAACGGAAAACGACTCGGAAACGTTAAACTTCAAAGAGATAGAAAAGTGATTCTTAAACTATGTGCTTACAACATATGTGGCATAAATAATAAAAAGGAATTAGTGGAGGGAATGAAAATAAGAAACATACAAATGTTGAGAGTTGCAGCCACCAAACACAGAGGTAAAGGCTGTAAACAAATACATTAGAATCATGTATTAAGTGAGCAAGAAAGAGCAAAACAGGGTATCGGGGTGGTCTTAGAAACACACAATGCTGGCAAAATCTTGGAAACTAAATATATATCAGAAAGAATTATGACTGTCCAAATAACAGAAAATGAGGAGACCATAAACTATGTTCAGATATATGCCCCATGCAATATACCAGACACAAAGGAAGAATGTGACGAGTGTTTTAACAAACTCCATTCATTCATTTGCATGTCCCTTGCGGAACTTTGCCTCCCAGACAGCACTCCTGTAGGCCTCTCAGTTGTGAGCACGATGGCCTGATAATGATGCATCCATTTACAGATCATCAACGATGTCTTGCAGCCATATTCGCCTTGGTCTTCCTCTCTTTCTTTTTCCCATTATGTACGCTTCCAAGATTATCATGACTTTTAATGTGTTCAAAATATTTAAGTTTTCTCTCTTTAATCCTCTTTACTAGCCAGCCTTCTTCTATATTAAGTTCTTGTAGTATAGATATATTTGTTTTTTTTTTGTGTCCATGATATTTGAAGAACTCTTCTGTAGCATTTACATTATAAAGGCATTTATGTTTTCTCAGCTGTTTTGTTAAGTGTCCAGGTCTCACAGTCATAATGTTGCGATGGGAAGGATGCACGCCTTTAAAAATCTTATTTTTCTGGTTCTATCTGCTTCTCTCTACAGATTCTTTATTTGTTTTACTTTCTGAAGAGCGATAGATGCCCTCCTTTTAATATCCCTCATTGTATATCCATTACTAGTTAGTAGTGATATAAGATATTCAAAGCTCTCCACTTCTTCCAGTCTTTCCTCATTGATATATATTTCAGCTGCTTTGTTTGTTTTGTCAGTTGTCATCAATTTAGTGTTATTTGCATTAAGATACAGTTCTTTTCCATTCGTTTGGCCAAATACCAGAATGCCATATCTTTTTACATAGTGCATGATAGATTGTTGCATATTCATTTCCTCTTGCTTTAATAAGTTCAACTGTTATCTCATCACATCCTGGTGATTTACCATTTTTCAGATTCTTTATTGCGCATAAAACTTCTTCTATTGCCGGTTCTATTGACAAACTCCATGGCACACTAAACAATATCAGTTTAGAGGAAACTAGTATAATCATGGGGGACTCATTGGAAGACTTATAACACGTTAGAGCAGACGTGGCATCAAAATGGGTACCTTCGTTGACCAGCAGCGCGTTAGAAATGACAATGGTAGCTGACTCCTACATCTGTGCAGCCAGCGTGATCTTTTTATCACAAATACATTCTTTAAAATCCCAACCCAAGTAGATGAATTGGTACAAACTGAGTGATTTCACATTCAAAAGTCAAACTGATTTCATACTAGCAAGGAACAATAAGACAAGGTCAGTCATAGATGCAAGAGCAATGCCCAGCCTGAGCTCAAGTACATACCATTAAGCAGTAATAACGATTATAACAACACACAGGAAAAGCCATAGCAGAACCTACAAGAAGAAGAAGACAAATGAAACAATAACACTAAGCAAACTCAAGGAACATAATGTGAAAGAAGAATATGAGAAGAAAATAAGAGAGTTGTTCATAAACTTACCAACAGAAACAAAATCGGTGGAAAAAGGAATGAGTCTTGTTCAAAACCAGCACTTTACAAATAACTTTGGAAACATGTGGTACTATGATAAAATGAGGTAGAAAAATGAAAATAACAACATGTTGGAATGATGAGATGAAAGAGACTGTAAAAGAAAATACAAATAAATATAACGAATAGATGAGAAGTAAGCAGGAGCAAGATTACATTGAATATGGAATTGTAAGAGGGGCGCTCTAAGTGAGTAATAAAAGAAGCAAAGATAAAATCATGGCAGGAAAACAGCGAACCGTTAAACAACAATCACTAAGAAGCTACGAAAATCTTTTATATAAAGATCAACGCACTGAGATACAGGGCAGAGCACTTCTACCCAACATAGATGGTGAAAGATATTAATGGTGGTCCAATATGCGAACCAGAGAGGGTACTACAGAGTTGGAAATAGTACTTTGACAAGCTACTCACTATATCATCTGAGGCATTTCAAACCCATATAAAAACAAAGCGAGCCCCATAGAACTGGAACCAGACGTACTACAAGCTGAAATCAGAGAAGCCACCAGAAAGGGCCAAATGAACAAAGCCCCAAGATGTCATGAAACATCCAATGAGTTAATGTGCAAAGGAAGCTGGAATAGCTTGACTTCACAGACTCTATAACTTCATAGGAGAATAACAAGAAACACCACAAACTGTAGAAGAAAAAAAGGCAGTAAAAGTGACTGCAACTAATATAGATGCATCTCACTACTAAGCCATACTGGAAAAATGTTTTGCAAGATTCTAGAGAACAGACTGCGGCCAGTGATTGAGCCACAATTAAATGAAGCGCAGATGGGATATATTAAAAAAAACGGACGTTGTACAGATACTATCATTTCCATAAGTCGTTAATACATATAAATTGTGGAAAATTTACAGCATTAAGGAGTTAGTACACATCTGATCAACCTATAAAAAAGCATATGCGAAAACAGTCAGTGTATAGTCTGAACAAATGCGGGCTACTCTGAACCAGTCAGTCAGTCAATTGCATGTCCCTTTCAGAACTTTGCCTATCTAACAGCACTCATGTAGGCCTATCGGTTGTAAGCAAGATACTCTGCGGTTGATGCATCCATTTGCAGATCATCAACGATGTCTTGCAACCATCTTCGCCTTGATCTTCCTCTCTTTCTTTTTCCCATTGTGTACCCTTCCAAGACGGTCTTCTCTAGATTATCATGATGTTTAATGTGTCTAAAATATTTTAAAGTTTTCGTTATTTAATCCTCTTTACTAGCCAGCCTTCTTCAATATTAAGTTTGTATAGTGTGGATTATATTTGTTCTTTTTGTGTCCATGATATTTGAAGGACTTTTCTGTAGCATTTACATTCAAAGGCATGTATGTGTTTCTCAGCTTTTCTGTTAAGTGTCCAGGACTCACAGGCACCATCTGCAAAGAAGCTAACATATATATATAGTAAAAATTCCACAACAAAGTTGCTCAACGGTGATGATAAACCCACAGCACCTTCCAGAAGACATATCCAATAAGTGGGACATAAACTAACTCCTTTTTGTGGATGATCAAGCACTTATAGCGCAATCAGAAAAAAGACCTACAGCAGAACATGGATAATAATTTAGCACGGGCATGCAGAAGTCAAGACATAAAGATCAGTGCTGAAAAAACGGAAGTCATGGATATAGCAAGAAAAGAAATCCAAACAAAGATCTTCCTAGACAATCAACCATTGAAACAAGTGAAACACTTCAAATACATAGGTAGCATAATATCATCCTCAGTGAAAACTGATGCTGAAATTGAGAACAGGTCCAATAAAGCAAATCAAGTCGTTAGTTAAATTACACCTTTCTGAAAAACAAGTACACCATAACTGAAACAAAATGACCACTGTACAACACACTTTTCCTCTCAACTCTATGCTATCATAGGCAAACAGGGACACAAAAAGCCAGAAACAAAAGAAACATCATAACAACAGAAATGAGATGTTTAAGGAGAATACTAAATGTGACAAGAAGAAACCAAATAAGAAATGATACCATCAAAGCAAAGGTTGGAATAACACCAGTGTTACACTATGTTCAGAAACAGCATTCACACTATGTTTTGTAGGTAACAGAGGAAGTAAGAGATGGAGAGACCAAATTACAGAAGCAATAAATATCCCATTATATGAAGCATGATCTATCAAGAGGTCTGTTTGTCCCATCATCACCGAAATTCACATGAGGAACGAGACAAGACAAGACAAAAGACAGGATTGAACTAAGCATTTTTCGAAAAGTGAGAAATGAAATCCTGGACATTGCGAACCGTGATCTAAATTTCACACCTTTTCTGCTTGACTAGAAATGTTATGTATTTTCTTAGGAAATAAAACTTCGAGTATTTTTTTAAAGTAAAAATGTATCGAGGAAAATAAACAACGACAATAGTGATACTGACTACGGTGACATTTAAACTCGTTTTTCTTGGAATATGCGCTAGTCAACAATTTAACACAAAGTCGGACAAATGTAAAAGTACTCTTAGCAGGATAGTTCAGTCTCTGGTAATAGCAAACAATTTATTCTCGACGCAAAATTGATTTGTTTTTAATTTCTTCCTAAATCGAAATGATAGTTGAACAGGCAAGCAGAAAGAGAAGATGAAAAAAAAATTAAATGAATTTACAAAATTTGGCATTCTTTTAATTCAGATCATTCATACAGGATGTGATTAATTCTCTTATAAATATTTCAAATTGGGTGTGACTACCTCTTTTAGATCTTTCAAATTTTGTGTGAATACTTCTATTTTTTTCAAGCGTCAAACTCTCCAAATTTCGAGGACTTCTTAATGTATAAACTAGGAAAAAAAGTAGGAACAGTTTCGAGGACTTCTTAATGTATAAACTAGGAAAAAAAGTAGGAACAGTTTCGAGGACTTCTTAATGTATAAACTATGAAAAAAGTAGGAACAGTTTCGAGGACTTCTTAATGTATAAACTAGGAAAAAAAGTAGGAACAGTTTCGAGGACTTCTTAATGTATAAACTAGGAAAAAAAGTAGGAACAGTTTCGAGGACTTCTTAATGTATAAACTATGAAAAAAGTAGGAACAGTTTCGAGGACTTCTTAATGTATAAACTAGGAAAAAAGTAGGAACAGTTTCGAGGACTTCTTAATGTATAAACTAGGAAAAAAAGTAGGAACAGTTTCGAGGACTTCTTAATGTATAAACTATGAAAAAAGTAGGAACAGTTTCGAGGACTTCTTAATGTATAAACTAGGAAAAAAAGTAGGAACAGTTTCGAGGACTTCTTAATGTATAAACTAGGAAAAAAAGTAGGAACAGTTTCGAGGACTTCTTAATGTATAAACTAGGAAAAAAAGTAGGAACAGCTTTATTAGTTAACGTTAACAAAGATGTGACGTTTCGACGCTAGTCTTCTTCATACAAGTGCAAACAGGACAAATAATCAGACAGAGGAGACAAAGTATAGGTGCTGAAGTGAGATGTAAGACGTACAAAAACGTTTGTTGCAGTGGAAATAACTTAGTAACACGCAATAACTAGTGTATAAGTATACAACTATACATGAGGCACTGCAGTAAAGCTGTGATATCAAAATAACGTTAATTAATAAAGATGTTCCTACTTTTTCCCAGTTTATACATTTTCGTATCACAGGTTTACTGCAGTGCCTCCTATATAGTTGTATACTTACACACTAATTATCGAGGACTTCTTGTCTTCTTCTTCTATACAACTCACTGAATATATATCATCTTTCTATTCTCTCTCTCTCTCTCTCTCTCTCTCTCTCTCTCTCTCTCTCTCTCTCTGTTTTCTTAGTCTGTTCAGTAAAAACGGGACTAACTGACTAACTGGTGGGAGCTCCAAGTTATACAGACATCTTTACGGTTTCGTTCACCAATTTCGGTTTTCCGGAGGATTTTCACTTTAAAGGCCGACGGTTATCCCACAAAGTCTAGTTCTGGACAACATCATGGTTCTAATACAATGACACACATCAATATGCCCTCTTCCTCTTATGATGTATATGCATCTTTTTAGGAATTTGATTAGGGACCAAGAATTAATCAAGTGTTCAAACAAAAGTATATGTTATTACTTGCATTTCTTTTAAAAACAACTATCCAGAAATTACAGTAAGAAATTCATACGAAAAGAATAAATAAATGACATTTTTAAAACCTTTACATTTCGTTAGTCAATAACATTAAACAAAAATTATTTCTTTTCTTAATACCTTTATATATTTTCAGACTTTTCATAATTCTTTTTTTTAATTCTTGAAATATCTTGAATAATTCTAAAGTAAAGATAAAATACCTTGAAGAATTATAAAGTAAAGATAAAATACCCTGATGAATTATAAAGTAAAGATAAAATGAAATACCAGAAATTAAAGGAACTCTCAGATTAAACATTCAAATAAATGATGTTTTTAGAGCGCAGATGTAAGATACACAAACGCCTTAAATCAAGAGCATAAATGAGGGTTGATGTTACAACTGAATTGAATAGTCTTAACTTGGCTTTTGTGCTTATAACGTTTGAATGCCATATGTTCTCAAGATTCTCGAAGATCGATGCTGCTTTTGCAATCCTAATTCTAACTTCCTTCCTGGTGTCACCATCCTAATCTTTGTAGCTGCCAAGTTATGTAAATTGCTTGACTTCTTCAACATCTCTCCCTTCTACGTGTATTTTTTCATTTTTATTAAGTTTCATTATTTTTGTTTTGTCCTTGTTAATTGCAAATCCCATTTTGCTAGCCAGTGAAGACAGGATATCTGTTTTTTCTTGCATGGAATTCACATTGTAACCGATAAGAGTTATGCCATCAGCAAAATCAAGATCTCCTTGTTGGATCCCATGTACCCAATCAATACCTGCGGTACCTGTGTAGCATTTGTTTCATTATGAAGTCTATTGCAATTCCAAAAGGCAAAGTAGACAGTATACATCCTTGTTTCACACCTGTTTCAATCTGGAACCATTCGCTCATCCCTTCTTCTGTTATGACTGCACAAACATATCCATTGTATAAGTCCTTAATGATGTTGACAATTTTAGATGTTATTCCATATAGGCTTAACATTCTTCACAATGAATTTCTGTGTATGCTATTAATTGCCTTTATAAAGTCTATGAAGTTCAGTATTAATGGTTTCTGCTTTTCAATATGTTCTTCAAATATTATTCTTAGAGTAAAGATCTGGTCTAATCAGCTTCTCCCTTTTCGAAATCCTGCTTGTTCTTCTCTCATTGCGGTATCCACTATATGATGTTTTTGTGCTTTCTCTGCCTCTTTCGCCATATTGTCTATGTATTCTCTTTTATCCGTTCTAGCTGAACTTTTTACTTTCTTGTCTATTTCTTTGTGTGCTGCTTTCGCCAGATGTTTTCCAAGAAATGTCTTTACATTCAACATGTCTAATTTGGCTGCTCGTCTTTCATGTATGTACTTCCATGTGTTTTCTGATATCCATGCTTTTTTATTTGGTTTTTCCAGTCCAGCGCTTGCTTTTGTTGCTGTGATTATAGCTGTGCTGTAAGAATTCAATAATTCATCTTTACCTATCTTCTCTACTTCACTGAGTGTTGTGGAACGATTGGCAAGTTCCTGATTGAAATTACTATTAGTATTCTCTTCTTTCAGGCTGTGGCTGTTTATCTTTCTGTTTCAGTGTTAGCCTTATTTTCCCTATACATAGATTGCGATCATTGTTGACGTCTGCACCCCTATACGCCATTACATCTATCAGAGATGTTCTGTATTGCTTTCTAATACAAAAATGATCTATCTGGTTTCTAGTTCTATCATCTAGATATATACAAGTTGTTTTATGTATCTCTTTGTGTGGAAATATTGTGCTTTCAATTACCATGCCCTCTGTTAGACATATTTCAATTAATCTTTCTCCGTTCTGATTTACTATGTCAATTCCTTCTTTCCCCATTACTTTTTCGACGTATCTCTCCATTTCTTTAATGGCCTGAGTAGTTTTTGTTGGTGTTGCCATCGTTCTTACATTCCGCAATCCAACCTTTGTCACATCTTTAGGGCCGACAAATGAGCTTTTCGAAGTTGGAGTTCCTGATTCTCGGTTGGTTTCTTTGCGAGTTTCCATAATGAGTTCTGTTCTCCCCATCCATAGTCGCCTCTAGATAGATCTCAGGATAAGGTTGTTAGCCTTATGCCCAACTCCCGACAGATCACGCGGAATTCCGCTGATTTCTGCATGCCGTCCGCCATCTTGCACGTCACACCGCAAGCAGAACGTAAAAGAAAAACCAAAACAACCACAGCATGATTCGCTTAACATTGTTTTAATTTAAGGACTCTCAACACAACTGATAAAAGATATCATAACTAAGACAACAATACTAATTGGTCTTTTCAAACATTATTGTATGAATGTGTTAAAGTTTCAAGTTTGACCTTAACAGACCTATCGTGTAAACACTGCTACTTCAGTGCGTTAGATGCGTATGTCATTTGAGGTCAAGTGATTTTATTTTAGTACAATGACTTTGGCAGCACAACCAGAGCAGTTCGCAGACTTGACCATATGCACCTTTCTATGTCGGAGTACAAGCAATTTTTGTATCAGGAATGAACGAAACTGAAGTCGTAGGGTGAAAAACTGGACACGCGTTATAACAGTATATATTCTAAACACTACTACCTGATGGTGGCTAGGGGCTATTCCCATGGTTTTGTGTTTATTGTTTGTTTCTGTTCAGTCAACGTAAGGATGAGTTATTGTTAATGTTCTGAATTTGAGCAGCACGAGATTCTAGCACTGAACTCGGAGCATGAAATATGATACTCGGGGGGGGGGGGGGGTCTGGAGAGAGAGAATGAATGAATGAATAATCTTTATTTTTAAAGAGAGAGAAAGAGAGAGAGAGAGATGTATGAGTTGAACGGTTCTATTTTACATTGTCTCTGTTCTGAAATGCTATATGGAAGCTTTACAATGAGAAATTGTTTTCTTCAAATCTAGTTTGAGTCCTTTTTCGGATACAAATGAAGTAACGAGTTCAATGGCCGGATATTTTGACAAACGAGCTGATGCTGTTCATTTTTGAGATATTGGAAGATATACATCTACCTCATCATCATGACATCTTCATTTCGTTCAATTTTAGAGATCCTTATGTATCACTGTAGAACGTTGGAGTTGGTCTGCTCATTTGCTCAGGTATGACTGGAATATTGTTACAAACCAGGATGCTAGTCTGATGATGGTTGGTCTGACGGAGACTGACTATTCACGGTTAAACATTAGACTACTTCGATACATTCTTAGCTTGTCAATTCTACATCATTTGGCTCACATTCAGCTTAATCACAGACGTGTATAAGAGGCGCATGCAGTAAAATACGGCAATAGAATGATCAGTCTACCATTATGCACTTCATTTCAAACCTGCCTCTCTGCCCAAACATTTACTTTAATACAAGCACGTGTATAATATACGCTCAATGAGCATAATATTTAAAATGACAAAATCGTTTTACATTCAGTCACAAATACGTGGTGTATCTAAAAAGCTCTGTGTGTGGTATCAGAAAATAAACAAAACAGAGGATTCAAACAAAAAATTACCTTTATTGGCTTTAAAAATAAACGCAAACACACTTTTGGCAATGTTCATAAAGCTTCTGAAAACTGTCAACAAAGACCTCATTAGGAATCGATCGAAGAACCGCTTTCACACGTTCTTGGACTGCCGCCATGTCCGCGAAACGTGTGCCTTTTATAACGCTTTTCAGGCGGAGAAACAGAAAGAAGTATGCAGGCGCCATATCAGCGGAGTACGGTAGACGATCGAGAACAGGTACACCACGCTGAGCCAAAAATTGGCGCGGACGGATCATGTCTGTATTCTTACTTGTCGTCGGCCGACCCGAACATGACTCATCTCAGTCGTTTCATTCAGTCGTAAATACATTTTCTGCTCACGGCTTCCGTCCCGTACACTTGCACCAACATTTCATGCGTCTCCGTTGCCGTTTCTCCAATTTGTAGCAGAAGGTGATGTTCACTTGTTTCTTCAAGGCACTGTGAGCTTACCTCTCACACTGCCTGCGGGTTTACCCTTTCGGTCACGTGTACTCCACGCTAAGTGGCACTTATCGACGTGTCACTGGATAAACATGTTCATGGCCACGCACCTGGCACATGTTGCCATTAAGGTACTGGACCATTCACCGAACCTTTCAGACACACCGCGTAGATTTATATAGTACTTATTTTCACATTCTAACATATCATTATAGTCAGATCGTCACATCAGTTAAAGCACGATAATAGAATTGTCATCCGCAGACATGCTCTGTTTGTTCCACAAGTTCGAAGCTGCGAAGACAGTAGATATCTTAAAGAGGCATTTACTCAAATTCAAGTATAGCTCACAGTTAATAAGAGAGGTTGACATTTATTGAAGAATTACTGAAAATTTTAACATTTTGTGCATCAGTCTAGGATTTACAATTCATTCATTCATTCATTTGCATGTCCCTTGCGGAACTTTGCCTCCCAAACAGCACTCCTGTAGGCCTCTCGGTTGTGAGCAAGATGGCCTGCTGCTGCTGCATCCATTTCCAGATCGTCAACGATGTCTTGCAGCCATCTTCGTTTCGGTCTTCCTCTTTTTCTTTTTCCCATTATGTATCCTTCCAATACGGTCTTCTCTAAATTATCATGACGTTTAATGTGTCCAAAATATTTAAGTTTTCTCTCTTTAATCCTCTTTACTAGCCAGCCTTCTTCAATATTAAGCTCTTGTAGTATAGATATATTTGTTCTTTTTTGTGTCCACGATATTTGGAGAACTCGTCTGTAGCATTTACATTCAAAGGCATTTATGTGTTTCTCAGCTGTTTTGTTAAGTGTCCAGGTCTCACAGGCATATTGCGATGGGAAAGATGCATGTCCTTAAAAATCTTATTTTTGTGGTTCTGTCTGCTCCTCTCCACAGATTCTTTATTTGTTTTACTTTCTGAAGAGCAATAGAATTTACAATACGTTTCAAAAAGTGTGTGTCATTTTGTCGAGAAATTCTCAGAGTTTAGACAGTTTACATGGACTCAGCGTGAGCGCTCGTGTGACACAATATACGAAAATGCGATAATCGAGTTCCTCCCATGATTTGTGTAACAGTATCTGCAATACCAATTGCAATGTCATCCATGATTCGTTGCTTCAGAATGTTCAGAGGCTATAGAAGTAGGAGTAGGTAAATACTGTCTTTAATGTAGCCTCCCAAGTAAAAGTCACAAGGTGACCACTCATAGTGGTCGACGGAAACCATAAGGGAATTTTGGAACATCCTGCATTTTATCATAGTTAATTCTTCTGCATTTGTGTTCACTTGTTCTTCTCTAATTATGAGAGGGGGTCTAGCCGAGAGTTTTTATTGTTTTCAGGGTGGGCACGGAGGGCATGAGACCGAGGGGGGTAGTAGAGGATGAAAGGGAAGAGAGAGACGCAGGCAGACAGACAGACAGACAGACAGACAGAAAGACAAACAGAGACAAAGAGAGAAAAATATAAGAGAACTATATTTATTAACATTACCATGAAGTAATATACTCGGAATTCGGTTTTTATAGAAGAAAATATCTTTTATCAGGAAAATCAGTGAAAAAAATTAAGCTTTGAAACAAACTCACATATCGATTTCACTCACATTTGACCATTATATAAAATCAAAAGTAAAAACACAAAAAAAACACTCAGTCTATATATTCAGTCATCCCTGATCTAGTCACGCTACCTACCTACTTACTTACCTGCTTGCCTGCCTACCTACCTACCTACGTACCTACCTTCCTACCTACCTACCTACCTACCTACCTACCTACCTACCTACCTACCTACGTACCTACCTGCCTGCCTACCTACCTACCTTCGTACCTACCTACCTGCCTACCTACCTACCTGCCTACCTACCTACCTGCCTGCCTGCCTGCCTACCTACCTACCTACCTCCCTAACTACATACCTACCTACATACCTACCTACATACCTACCTACCTACTTTCCTACGTACCTACCTACCTAACTACCTACTTACCTACCTTCCTACCTACCTACCTACCTACTTTCATAACTACCTTCCTACCTAACTACTTACCTACCTACCTAGCGCACATATCAGTACACATTTCAGAGAAGAAGTCAACGTTCTTAAATCATCAATATCAACTCCTGTATGCGACTTACATGAACTACTAACATTCCTGGACAGCAGATGTACTGATTTTAAACAGTTACACATTCCATTCTTAACAGTCAGTGAAGTTCACAGTTATCTCTTAACCTTAAAAAACAACAATACAGCTTGGCTTGATGATATTAGTAATAAGATCTTATGTTATGCTGCACCTGTCATTTCATATACACTAACATATATTTACAACCAGTGCATTGCAAAATGTTATTTCCCTGAAGCTTTTAAAACTGCTAAGGTGTATCCTCGCCTTAAATCTGGCTCATCCAACAATCTTACCAACTATAGACCAATATCCATATTATCGTCATTATCAAAACCATTCGAAAAACACATACACAAAATAACTCTACGACACACGCAAGAGAACAATTTACTCATAGACAGTCAGTCAGGATTTAGACTCAATAATTCCTGCCACACAGCTCTTACCACAATGACAGAAAACTGGTTAGTAAACATAAATGACGACAGACTATGTGGTACCATCTATGTCGACTTTAAAAAGGCATTTGGTATGACTGACCACGATATTCTTGTAAGAAAAATAAAGACTTATAAATTGCACCCTAACCTAATAAAATTAACTGCATCGTTTCTTTCAGACAGACAAAAGGTAGTATTCTTCAACAATTCTCTATCAAACTCTGCTACATTTGACACTGGTGTTCCGCAAGGTTCTATTCTAGGCCCGTTGCTCTTTGATATCTATGTCAATGATCTTCCACTTCATCTTAAACACTCTTCTTGTGATCTTTTTGCCGATGATTGCACAGTCTACACCAGTGACTACGATTGTGTTAATATAAAATCAACTCTTCAGATCGAGTTATACAATGTAATTAGATGGAGCAAAAATAATGGCATGATTATAAACACCGATAAAACAAAAACAATGCTCATAACAAAAAGACATAAACTACAAATTGTTCTTCTGCAATTTCAGGTTGTATTTTGTTTCTTATTCTTTCTAATTATGCGAAATAGGATTTTAGCGCTTATGAGGCTTATTATTCTGTGTTCTTCACATTCCACAGCGCCTGTTGTGTTTTGTTTTGTTTTAAATTTCAAATAGCATGTCTCTTGATATATTTCCTATATTGTAGATGTCATGCACGAGTCTTGTTAATACTTCTGTTCCAAAATCCCCTGGTGCTCTCAGTTCTTCTTTGGCTATATTATCTGGATCATGTGCTTTCTTGTTCTTCATTTGATTAATGTGATTTCTTCAGCCACAATTGTTGATCCTTCTTTGTTGCCTATCTGAATTAGGATCTGCTCGCTCTTGGGATAGGAGCATGTCCCACCACCCAGCACGTCCCAATGGGTGGCGGACGGCGGAAGGACCTCTATATATAGAGGCTAACTGTGAATGTATGGACCAAAACAGGCAGGTGGGTTACGTGTATGGGACATCTAACCTGTAGATTTTCCCAAAAGCTCCATGACAGAGTCATTTGCGAGTAAGAGGAGAGTTGATTCCCTCCTTCCCCCACCCACCCCCAAATCTCGTTATCCTGCAGAAAGGCTACTGAACCAAAGGATATAGGAGAAAACCGTACACAAAACCTGCAGAACTTTAAAGGTTCACGATCAGACTCCGGAGTCAATGCATTCAGGACAGCCGTGTATATGCTCCGACGCATACCAAGAGTATGTTTGCTAATAGCTCCCATGAAGCGTTGGTTCTTTACGATGCGTTTTATGCCACACAGTTCAGATTTCCTACCAGCATCCTTAATTTGTCCTAGCTCCAGCAATCGCTTCACAATTACATTGTTCTTCCATTCCTACTTTTTATTTTCCAAGTCTTTCCAAAAGGGCTTTAGTAATGCCACCCTTGTCCATTCTCATTCTGCCATTCATTTTAGCTTGTTCATCAAATCTGCCACTTCTGCCACTTCATTGCCACGTACTCCTGGTTTCCCTGGACAATAAAGCCAGGTCAGGCTCATTACAGTTGTCTAGTTTAACAGATGAACCCATTCTTTTCAAAGCAATTTTTGTTCTCAACCTTACCTCTGTGAACCCGTCACAATCCTACACTGCCGTTCTTCCGTCGTATAATCATGTTTGTACACTTTATCGAAAAGCGGAACGACCTGAAGGTCCAAACAACCAGCCTAGTCCAATAAGGAGAGTCATGAGACACAGGTGACACCAGATCGTCATCAGATTACGAGTCACTGAATCCACATTAAACACGAAGGTCTCTGTGTATTATTGTGAACACGGGTCATCTGCCTATGTAGACGGAAAAGTACCACGTGACTCTATTTAGTGAGTAAAGGTAAAGTCTGCCTCCTTCTTATATGTTTCTACTGACTGTCATGTGGGTATATTTACCAGACACTTAAACAAAACACGTATTGTTCTCATTATTTTCTACTACAAGCAAGTGAAAAATTCAATGAAATTAGATTTATAAGCAGATTCTTCTTTCTTTCTTTCTTTCTTTCTATTTTTTTTTCTTCTTCTCCGTCTTCCTCTTCAATCTCACTGGAACTGCGGGCTAATGTTCTTTGTAGTAGATGCTGTGGAGATGATGAAGCACAGCATCATGTCGGATATGGAGTTGATCATGGTAGCTATTTGTGCAGTCCAGGAGTGCAACTGAAAAGCAAGGGGTATGTAATAGTTATTTAGTAGACTTCAACGCATTAAGGATTATGGCGATCTCTGACTCGTTAGCCAGTACAGGCCTGTTACTCAGGGTACCAAAGGAAAAGTGAGACAGGCTCTTGGTCACCTATGGGTTCGCCAACCCTGACGCCAGCATGACAGCTATGGGTCGTTGACTGTCATGAGCGCCTTCATCCCCAAAATCGCAGTTCAATTCTCTTATGGCATTGTAAAAGTTCATACCAATTCGATGATGCAGCCTGATGAGTTTCTAATATCTTTTGGGGTTTGCAGATCACAGGCTGAGAACCACTGGTCTAACGAATATAATATTGAGCTAAAGTCTATCCACCGCCTTAGAAAGACACCTGACATTCTAGTTCACTGGATGGGCATCGTAGATCATCTGAGAACTTGATAGTGAACAACTTCTGTCATCTAACATGACCGTTATTATCAGTGAAGACAATAAGCACACCCCCACGTCCTGTTTCATTCGGGACAAAAACACACGATTTGACACGTGCCAGCGTATGACGGAATGACACAATCTTTTGCACTATCATCTTTATCGACCTTATGAAACACTTCGCACGGTAATGTCGAGTTGCATTTTATTAAATATTTTCAGGTGCGGAACTACGTGGGTGTCACACATCAAGCATGTGATATGAAAGAAAAGCTTACCATCTGTTGCAAAAAAGAATGCAATAAAGCAAACAAATATTAATATAAGCTAATGAAAGCGTGTATTGTCGTCAGAACTGAAGCTCAGGGATATGCTTGTGGTGTGATTTCAGTGACAGCAGATACGTTAGAAGGGAGTCATTTTTGCTGAATCAATATAGCTATTTCTCTTTCGTCAACAGGAACTTAAAGTGCGAAAAGCTTAGTAGAATAGCTTCCCATGTCTGTTTCATGTACACCGAGTAAATGCTGAAAGAGACGCGTGGAAAGCACACGCTGAAAGCTAATAATCGTGCCCAAAAATGTATTGCAGTTCTTTATCATTTGTAACATTATGAGCTTTTGGCGCAGTTAAATCTGTTGTTATATATGATTTGACACGTGATCTTTTTGCTGAAAGAAAGAAAGAAAGAAAATACAACACAAATCAGCCCACTCTGACGATATTTTTTCTGTTTCAGGTTTAGAACAGAATGGACATTATGTGTACAAGCTTGTTTGTACACAGATACATGTGTGAACAGGCGTGCATGTAACACTGGCCAAACATTACAGCAGGTAGTAATGTCAGTCATTTGCATGTTCCTTGCGAAACTTCCTCCCCGGAGGCCTCTCGGTTGTAAGCAAGATGCCCTGATGCAGAAGCGTCCATTTGCAGATCATCAACGATATCTTGCAGCCATCTTCGCCTTGGTCTTCTTCTTTCTCTTTTTCCCATCATGCACCTTTCTTTCTTGGAATAGGAGCATGTCCCATCACCCAGCGCGTCCCCATGGGTGGCGAACGGCGGGAGGAGCTCTGTATTTGGAAGCTAACTGTGAATGTATGGACCAAAACAGGTAGGCGAGTTACGTGCGTGGGGCATCTAACCTATAAATTACCTCACACGCTTGATGACAGAGCCATCTGAGAGTAAGAGGAGCGTTAACTCCCTCCTCCCTTTCTCTAAAACAGAGAAATGTTCATGTGTCCAAAATAGTTACGTTTTCTCTGTTTAATACTCTTTACTAGCCAGCCTTCTTCAATATCAAGTTCTTATAGTATGGATATATTTGTTCTTTTTGTGTTCATGATATTTGTAACAATCTTCTGCAGCATTTACATTCAAAGGCATTTATGTGTTTCTCAGCTGGTTTGTTAAGTTTCCTGGTCTCACAGGCATATGTTGCGATGTGAAAGATGCATGTAATTAAAAGTTTGATTTTTGTAGTTCTATCTGTTCCTTTCCACAGCTTCTTTAGTTCTTTTATTCTTTGATGAGCAATAGATGTCCTCCTTTTAATTTTCATCACGGTATCTACATGATTAGTTAGTAATGATCCAAGATATTCAAAAGTCTCCTCCACCTCTTCCAGTTTTTCCTCATTAATATATATTTCAGCTGCCTTATTTGCTATGATCAATTTAGGTTTCTTTGCATTAAGATAGAGGTTTTGCTCTTCACTATTCTTACGGAACTACATACTTAGTTTTTTCCATTCATTTTTGTGTTGTGGGCAGTAATACTGTGTCAACAACATATCTAATCTCTGGTATTTATTAATTTCCAAGTATTATGGCATCATAATATTCTTTGTCTACATTTTCTCCAACATTCCTCATTATATTTTGAGTATACATTTTAAATAAATAAAGCGACAGTATGCACCCCTGACGGACCACTTGTTTTATGTCAAACCAAGTTGCTGTTTCACCATGCATTCTTACTGCTGCCTGTTGGTGTAGATACAGCAGTATTATTAATTGTAACACGTGTGTTGGAAATCACATTTTTCCCCCGTTATTTCCCAATGTTTCTGGTGTTGTACACAATCAAATGCCTTTGAATAGTCTATAAAAGATAAATATAGATTCACATTAAATTCTATGCATTTCTCTATTATTAACATTATATTGAATATATGATCTCTTGTTCCTCTTCCTTGTCTAAAAATAGCATGTAACATATTGACTTCTTCTATTTTCTTACGAAGTCTACGCATTAGATTTTTAAACATAATTTTACTTGCATGACAAATCAAGGCAACAATTCTGTAGTCTGTTCATAATTTCAAGTTACCCACCCCCCCCCCCCCCCCCCCCATTCATTCATTCATTCATTTGCATGTCCCTTGCGGAACTTTGCCTCCCAAACAGCACTCCTGTAGGACTCTCGGTTGTGAGCAAGATGTTGCTGTTGCATCCATTTCCAGATCATCAATGATGTCTTGCAGCCATCTTCGTTTTGGTCTACCTCTTTTTCTTTTTCCCATTATGTATCCTTCCAATACGTTCTTCTCTAAATTATCATGACATTTAATGTTTCCAAAATATTTAAGTTTTCTCTCTTTAATCCTCTTTACTAGCTTGCCTTCTTCAATATTAAGCTCTTGTAGTATAGACATATTTGTTCTTTTTTGTGTCCACGATACCCACCCCCCACATTATAAAAAAGTAACAGAATTAAAATCGTAAATCTACTGCTAAAAGCAGATTTCAAGGTCTAACTTGAGTTATTATGGTTAGCTACACAAGACACTGCTAATACATTTTTTATAAAAAATAGCTGAAGGCTGTAAAGAGACTGCGGGTATTCTGCACTAATTTCTTTCAGCAAAATAAAATATAAATTTACATATATAACCCATGAAATAAAATTATATTTTTAAAAGATATAGTAATAATGTCTCATGTATCTAACCATAATAACTAAAGTCAGAAACAGAAAATTATTATTTTAGAAAATGTCTAAAAATTGACTGCGTAAATCGAATTTTCCTTTAGAACCGGATGAGATTTCGGAGGAGAGGCGGGTTAAAGCAACATGAAAGATCGAAGAAAGAAGATGAAAGATAGAAAACAGAAGATATAAGATAGAATATCGAAGATAGAAGATAGAAGAGTCAGGTAGACAAAGAGGCAGGTAGACAGATGATACAGGTAGAGAGAGAGGCAGGTAGACAGAGACTCAGATAGACAGAGAGGCATGTAGACATACAGCTAGACAGAGAGGCAGGTAGACAGATGATACAGGTAGATAGAGAGGCAAGTAGACAGAGAGGCAGGTAGACAGAGAGGCAGGTAGACAGAGAGGCAGGTAGATAGAGAGGCAGGTAGACAGAGAGGCAGGTAGACAGAGAGGCAGGTAGACAGAGAGGCAGGTAGACAGAGAGGCAGGTAGACAGAGAGGCAGGTAGACAAAGAGGCAGGTAGACAGATGATGCAGGTAGACAAGGAGGCAGGTAGACAGATGATACAGGTAGACAAGGAGGCAGGTAGACAGATGATACAGGTAAACAAATAGGCAGGTAGACAGATGATACAGGTAGACAAGGAGGCAGGTAGACAGAGAGTAAAGGCTTTTTGTATGCCTCAGCATTCTGACAGAAAATACTCAGTGGCAAGAACATGGGATCCAGAGCTATGGAAGCACTTGATATCCTAATCCCATATTTAGGGGGTTGACTTTTTTCCACAATGCTATTTAAATGGCTAATGGTAGTGAGAGTCTCATGACTGAACATAGGACGGAGAAATAACAACAACTTAAAGCATGCAGATGATACAGTCCTTATAGCAGAGAATCCACAGAACCTACAGAAATTAGTAGACAAGATAAACAACACACGCCAATAATGGGGACTGGAGATAAATATCAATAACGTTAAAGTAATAGTGTTCAGCATCATCATCATCATCATCAGGTGCCGTGCCGACTGGAGTTGGCTATTATGCTTCTCCAGAGTACCCGATCCTTCATGCAGGCCATCAGTTCAGTTGGTGATCTCCTCTCACACCATCCCGTCAGACTGTCCAGTATCATTTCTCTTGGTCTTCCTCTTGATCTTCTTCCTTCTATTTTTCCTGTTGTTATAATATTTTCAATGCCCCCTCTTCTCATTGCATGTCCTATGAAAGTACATTGTCTCTCTCTTATCTTTCTGACAAGGTTTTTTGTCTCTCCAGCTCTTCTCATACATGGTGTTCAGCAGGAAATATAAATGATGCTAGAAACTAGAAGAACTGACAAGCTGCACCTGCCTAGGGCATAGGCTAACCCAGGATGGGAAATGTAAAACGGTTATAAAGGAAAGTGCAGGAATGTCAAAACACACATATTCAACACCATGAAGACAGTGCTGTTATCCAGGAATATGTCCATAGAAACACAGAAGATATGTACGTATAAAGAGCTATATCCATTGCGTTTTACTGTACAGAGCAACAAATCTGGGTTAAATAAAAAAACAACAGTCGGAGAGAATGATAAATGCAGCAATAATGTGATAGAATGATAAATACAGCAATAATGTGAAAGGCAGGAAAGAGAACCATATATCATAGAAGGTTACAAGAATAAATGTATACGTATTAAGTCAACTACTGGTGGAACGTTAACTATCAAATAAATAAGAATCAAGAAAACAAAATACTTTAGTCACATCAAAAGACCACACAGGATGGAAAGGTGGAATGAAAGAAAAGAACGAGAGATAGACAGATATATACAAAGGAAGATAAAGACGAGAGACAGACAAAGATGTAGATCAGAAGCTAACATCAGAGAGCTAGACAGAGATGTAGATGGGGAGCTAATATACTGGAGATAGACAGAGATGTAGATGGGAAGCTAATATACTGGAGATAGACAGAGATGAATGAATGAATGAATGAATAATCTTTATTTTTCAAGGGTAAAGAATTGGGCACGCAGGCCCGTCTTACATTCTGCCCTTCATCACTCCATCTTTCATTCTTCCCACACACTTGATTTAGTACAAAAATACAAATTAAATTAGGAAAAAACATATCAAAAGAGTGTAAGATTTAACTACTACATTCAAGGTAAAAGAGAAGAAGTAATTAACCTAATAAAATAGCACTCACGCACACATACACCCGCAGACATATACATAAATAAAAATACATTGTAAATACAGATCTTCTAACATATTTTTTTAAACAAACATTAAAATAATTTCTAACAATATCTAACAAGTTGCTTTTCTAACTATGTCACTGAAGTACTTGATGGTTTACGAGCCATGTGTTGAGAGAGTGCTGGCTATTTTATGGAGGCATATAATTACATGCAAGTAAATAATGAAACAGGTTTGAGTTAAAGGATGAAGTATTACCAATGGATTTTAAATTGTAGGGGAGGGTGTTCCAGAGCTGTACTGCAGAGTATGCAAGGCTTTTCTTGTACATATCAATTCTGGGTTTAGGAAGAAGACAGTTTTTTAAACGCTGGCTATGTTTAGTGTTATACGTAAACAGTGACCACAAGTAAGGTGGAGCATTGTGCGACAGAATTCTGTGAACAAACTTAACTTTGTTAAAAATGATTCTATTTTTGAGGGGTAGAATTTTGAGCTGTTTATGTTGATCTAAGTCTGTACTGGGTGTTTGTCACAAATAAAATTTAATGCTCGCTTGTGAAGTGAGTGGAGCCTTTTTGTGTTTGAGACTGAGCATCCATCCCAGATTGTGGAACAGTAATCTAAGTGTGTTTGTATGTGTGATATGTAGTATATTTTTCTTGTGTTTTTGTCGATAAAGTGTTTAATCTTGGCTAATTGGTAAACTTTCTGTGCAATCAAATTTGTTAGGTTATGTACGTGAGAATTCCAAGTTAAATGCTGATCAATGATGAGTCCTAGGGTTTTATGTTCATGAACATTTTCTATTGCCTTAGTCCCAGCACAAAGCTGTAGTGAAGTTTTAGTTGCATTTTGCAGTTTCTGTCTTGTAGTGATGAGCATGGATTTTGTTTTGTTGGTGTTTATCAACATACCATTTTTATTACTCCATTTAATCAAACTGTTTATATCATTTTGGAGCGTTGTCTGTAGGTTATTGATGTCATACTCACTATTGTAAACAGTACAGTCGTCAGCGAAAAGATCACATGAAGAGTGCTTTAAATGTAGTGGTAGGTCGTTAATATAGATAGCAAAGAGAAGAGGACCAAGAATGGAGCCTTGAGGAATACCGGTATCAACCACAGACGAGCCAGATATTTTGTTTCTAAAGCAAACTACTTGTTTTCTACCTGAGAGAAAAGATGTAATACATTTTGTTAGGTCAGGATGTAATCTATAGCCTTCCAGTTTTTTTGCAAGAATTTCATGATCAATCATATCGAAGGCTTTCTTAAAATCAACAAAGACAGCACCACACAATTTGTCATCATTTATATTAGACAGCCAGCTTTCTGTCATTTTAGTTAATGCTGTGTGGCAGGAGTAATTTGGTCTAAAACCTGACTGACTGTCTATTAGTAGACTGTTTTCTTGCATGTGGAGCAGAGTTAACTTTTGTATATGTTTTTCAAGAGGTTTAGATAGTGATGACAGAATGGATATGGGTCTATAGTTTGAGAGGTCACTAGTCTGTCCAGATTTAAAAAGAGGAAAAACTTTGGCGAGTTTAAAAGCGTCAGGGAAATATTTTTTGTCAATACACAAGTTGTATAAGTATGTTAGTGTGTCTGTGATAACTGGTGCAGCGTAGCGTAGTATCTTGTTACTAATGTCATCACATCCTGCTGAGTTAGTGTTCTTTAAGGACCGGATGTAGTTATAAACCTCACCGACTGTGAGGAAAGGAATATTAATTTGTTTTAGCTTTACACATTTACTGTCGCTGAAAGTTTTCAACACGCTCAGGTCGCAATTTGGGGTCGGTAATGAAGATTTTAGAATACTAATTTCTTCCCTAAAATGTTCACTGAAGTTAGTGCAAGTATGTTCACCATTAAGTGTTTGTGGGTCAGTTTGCTTCCTTTTATTTACAAGAGTATTAATCGCTTTCCAGATTGATTTACTATCAGTTTTGTCTTTCACTAAATTTCTGAAGTAATTTTTCTTTTCCTGCCTAATTAAATACTGCACCTTATTCCTAAGTGAACGATAGCTACTGAAATTTCTGCTTTTGTGAGCTTCATCCCGTTTCCTCATGAGTTGCAATATATAGGGAGTTATCCACGGGGATTTTGTTACGTATTTTACTCTCATTTCTTTGATGGGGACATGCTTGTCAAAAATGTTTCGAAATATCTTGATCCAGTATTCAATAGCCTCATCTGGATTTGTTAACTGGAAAACGTACGCAAGAGGCGAAGCTTTTAGATCAGTTAAAAATAATTCCAAGTTAAAGTTTTTAAAGTTTCTATATTTGATGCTGGTATGTTTGTGTTTTGGTATTTTATACCCCTTATGTGACCACGTACAGCAGACCGGGTAGTGATCACTCAGCGACACATGAGGGACAGTACATTCAGTAATGTTTCCTGGATGGGCTACATAAATATGATCTATTAGTGTTGATGATGATTCAGCAACTCTAGTAGGTTTGTTAACAATTTGCGAGAAGTTGTAAGATGTTAAAATGTTCTTCCATGTAGGATTTGGCTGATTAAAATCTATATTGAAGTCGCCTAGAATGATTATGTCCTTGAATTTATGAGTTACAGTATCATCCATCATGGTCGCAAAGTGATCATACCACTCGGCTGAAGCATTTGGATTTCGGTATATAAAACTAATTAGAATTGGACTAAGATTTGATATTTTGATTTCTAGCATAATACATTCAACCTCTGATGTTTCTAGGTCTTCTCTTCTACAAAATTTAATTGTGTTAGATGTAGATGGGAAGCTAATATACTGGAGATAGACAGAGATGTAGATGGGAAGCTAATATACTGGAGATAGACAGAGATGTAGATGGGGAGCTAATATACTGGAGATAGACAGAGATGTAGATGGGAAGCTAATATACGAGAGATAGAGATGTAGATGGGAAGCTAACATACGAGAGACAGACAGAGATATAGATGGGAATCTAACATATGAGCGATAGACAGAGATGTAGATGGGAAGATAACATACAAGAGATAGACAGAAATGTAGATGGGAAGATAATATACGAGAGATTGACAGATATGTAGATGGGAAGCTAACATACAAGAGATAGACAGAGATGTAGATGGGAAGAAAACATTCGTGAGATAGACAGAGATGTAGATGGGAAGCTAACATACAAGAAATAGATAGAGATGTAGATGGGAAGCTAACATACGAGAGATAGACAGAAATGTAGATTCGAAGATAACTTACAAGAGATAGATAGAGATGTAGATGGGAAGCTAACATACGAGAGATAGACAGAGATGCAAATTGGAAGCTAACATACGAGAGATAGAGAGAGATGTAGATGGGAAGCTAACATACGAAAGATAAAAAGAGATGTAGATGGAAAGCTAACGTACGAGAGACAGACAGAGATGTAGATAGGAAGCTAACATACGAGAGATAGACAGAGATGTAGATAGGAAGCTAACATAAGATAGACAGACAAAGATGTAGATGGGAAGGTAACATACGTGAGATAGACATAGATGTAGATGGGAAGCTAACATACGAGAGATAGAATGAGATGTAGATGGGAAGCTAATATACGAGAGATAGACAGAAATCTACATGGGAAGCTAACATACAAGAGATAGACAGAGATGTAGATGGGAAGAAAACATACGAGAGATAGACAGAGATGTAGGTGGGAAGCTAACATACAAGAAATAGATAGAGATGTATATGGGAAGATAACATACGAGAGGTAGACAGAGATGTAGATAGACAAAGATGTAGATAGACAAAGATGTAGATGGGAAGCTAATATACGAGAGATAGACAGAGATGTAGATAGGAAGCTAATATACGAGAGATAGACAGAAATGTAGATGGGAAACTAATATACGAGAAAGAGACAGAGATGTAGATGGGAAGCTAACATACAAGAGACGGACAGAGATGTAGATTGGAAGCAAACATACAAGAGATAGACAGAGATGTAGATGGAAAGCTGACATACAAGAGATAGATAGAGACGTAGATGGGAAGCTAACATACGAGAGATAGAATGAGATGTAGATGGGAAGCTAATATACGAGAGATAGATAGATATGTTGATGGGAAGCTAACATACGAGAGATAGATAGTGATGTAGATGGGAAGCTAACATACGAGAGAGAGACAGAGATGTAGATGGGAAGCTTACATACAAGAGATAGACAGAGATGTAGATTGGAAGCTAACATACGAGAGATAGACAGAGATGTAGATGGTAAACTAACATACGAGAGACAGACAGTAATGTAGATGGGAAGCTAACATACGAGAGATAGACAGAGATGTAGATGGGAAGCTTACATACGACAGACAGACAGAAATGTAGATGGGAAGGTAACATACGAGAGATAGACAGAGATGTAGATGGGAAGCTAACATACGAAAGTGGGCAGGATACTGAGTGCACCATTAAGGCGAGTGAGTGAGGAAACTGGAGAATCATTAGCGTTAACCTTAGTATCGAAGACGGCACACGATGATGATGATTAATATGATGATGATGATGATAATTATGACGACGATAGTGAATGGTTCGGGATATGTGATGTTTGTAGGGAAAGCATAGCAATCCATTTAGGAGAGGGTGAAATGATCCAAAATACAGGATGATTAGGTTGTGATAGAGAAATAGTTATGTGATAATGTATGAGGGTACTAAACGATGTGCCACAAGTGAAAATGAGTAAGACTGTGAAAGATTATGTGTATCTGAATAACGATTTCAAACCACGTGGTTCTAGTGTTCCAAAGTCCTGAATGCAGCGGTTCTCAAATGCTAGTCGGCTTGTGTCATCTATGACTGTTACCAGAAAGTCAAATTTACCTTCATGGTTGGGGCCATTGAAATGATTAGGGACTGGGTTAGAAATATGCTGGATGATATCGTATAGATGTTCTGTATGCGGTCTCCTAGTCTAAGGCCAGTTCCGCCTATATAAGTTATGCTGCATCTGTTGCATGCGATGGCATATATTACATTGCGGGATTCTTATGTGAATCCCTCATGGAGAATAGGGATAGTTTTAGGAAAGGTGATTGTTTTCATTTCCCAAACTACAGGGCAGTTAACAAAGCGAGGGCGTTAAATTTTCTGGTTCCAACATACGGTCAGTCTGTGCCAATAGATATTTCATAAGTGAATTTTATATTACTATTAACTGAGTTAGCGAATTCAATATACTTTATTATCTTGTCCTATGGCATACTGGTGGCTCCAATGCTGTCATATCTTTTATAGAATTCACTTATGAAATTTCTGACAAGTCTGTGAACCTTTTAGACATTAAAATATCTGTTGGCACAAACAGGCTTATTACCTCCATGTTTTACAAGCCCATCGACAGCCACACCTGTTTACTCTACACCTCTCCCATCCTGAAGCGTGTAAGAACTCAGTCTCATACTCCCAACTACTCCGTCTATGCCGCATATGTCAGGATGATAACTCGGACTTTATCGATCGGTCCAACAATTTATTAGAATTTTTCCGTCATCGAAACTACCCAGAAATTATCCTTCGTGCAACCTTCAACCGAATCCAAATAATAAACCGCAAGAAAGCATTTAGAGAAAAGCCTGTTACCCCATCTGACAGAGTTATGTTAGTACTGCTTTTCCACCCTCAAGGTCAAATGGTTAAGAAAATTCTTTTTCGCCATCCGGCACTAATCCAACTCGACCCTGACACCCGTAACATCTTCTCTGATCCACACCTATTAACATACAAGCATGAGCCAAACCTCAATGACATCCTCGTCCACAGCCATTTAAAGCGAAAACTTCCATATGTTGGAACCAGAAAATGTAACCGCCCTCGCTGTTTTACCTGCCCTGTAGTTTGGGAAAAAAAACACAATCACCTTTCCTAAAACTATCCTGACTCTCTATGAGGGATTCACATGCGAATCCAGCAATGTAATATATGCCATCGTATGCAACAGATGCAGCATAACTTATATAGGCGAAACTGGCATTAGACTAGGGGACCGCATGTAGGACATCTGTAAGATATCACCCAGCATACTGTGAAACCAATCCCTAATCGTTTCAATGGCCCCAACCATAGAAGCAAATCTAATTTTCTGGTAACAGTCATCAAACAATGTCATGCAGATGACACAAGCCGACTGACGCTTGAGAACCGCTGCATTCAGGACTTTGGGACACTGGAACCACATGGTTTGAACTTGTTATTAACTACACATAATCTTTCACAGTCTTACTCATTTTCACTTGTGGCACATTCGTTTAGTACCCTCACACATCATCACATTACTATTCCTCTACCAAAACCATAATCATTCATTTCACCCTCTCCTAAATGGATTACCATCCTTTTCCTACAAACATCACAAATTCCTATCCATTCACTATCATCATCATCATCATCATCATCATCATCATCATCATCATCATCATCATCATCATCATTCATCATCATCATCATCATCATCATCATCGCCTTTACTCCGTTAAGAGCACCGGCCACTGACAGTCACTCTCCAGTCATCCCTGTTTTTTTTAAACAATTCTCTGCTCGTTCTGTGCGCACCTTGACATTTTCTACAGTCCGCCTTGCACAATTTCCACCTTTTCAGAATGAACGCTCTATTTACAACATATCCATTGATTATTGTTTGTGCTCCTATCGAAGACATTAACAGACGATTTTGGATCTGTACTATTTGAGAAGCTGAGATAAGTCATTTACCATTTTTTAAAATGTTATCATTTTTTTATTGTTTTGTTAACGTCAGTGTAATGTAAATCTGTACTTTGTCTCCTCTCTCTGATTCTTCGTCCTGTTTGTTTTTGTTTGACAAAGGCTCAAAAGGAAACGTCATAAGTGTGTTATCCTTAAATAATAAAGATAATCCTACTTTTTTCCTATTTTATACATTTTGTTATCACAGCTTTACTATAGTGCTTTGTGTATAGTTGTAAGCCTATACACTAAGTATTGTGTGTAGGCAAGATAATTTTTATTATTTTAAGATTAGATCAATGAATCATTTAAGAGTAAAAGTTGTCAGTGAGTTTCTGGCATGCTTTTGTTTTGTTACAGCAACATTTGTCCTCCTTAAGGCAATTTTTTGCTTAATGTAGACTGTAGATAGTTTTGTAGTATTATACTGGTTAGGACTGAAAATGTGATGTAGTGATTCATCTTTTGGAAGATTTGTTGTGCACGTTGCTTGGAAATTATGTAATATTGTAAATAGTACTTTTTTTCTTTTTTTGCAACACTCATAACTGTAACAGTCATACCGGTCTGTTGTCAGATTCACTTCCTCATGGCATTGACTTCGTGCCCGGGAAGTTTTCTTGTATGTTTTTTCTTGGCTCTGTCGTGTGGCAGCAATTTTTCAAGCCATTTGTCTTCATCACATCACTCATCAGTTCAACAAGGGATTTCTCTACGTACGACAGAGACGCTCCATATTTTTTCAAGGCGTTTCTAAATTGGCGTCGGGCAATCTACATATTCTTTCAAGCTAAATGCTCTATTTTTTTTATTTATTTATTTATTTTAACATAGGATTCACGCGAATTTATACTTTATCTCCTTTCTCTACTTCTTCGTCCTCTACGTTTGTATATGATTAAGGCTAACGCCGAAACCTCCTAACTTTGTGTTAGTTAAGTAACAAAGGTGTTCCTACTTTTTTCCTAGTTCATTCATCAGTTCAGCGTTCATTTTCCGCATCAATAATCCTTGTCAACGTTTAAATTTAGTTGGAGTTCTTGAGTTACTGAAACTTCTTCTGTCAGTCTAGTTGAGCGAATGAAAGTCAGTTCTTGATCGTTGTGACACTGGTGTTATTGTTGTAATAGGGGCGAGCATGGAAACTATTGTTGTGTTGCTATGGAAACAGAGTAGTAACAAATTGTGCCTATTGATTAATTAACAAGTAGTAGAAAAATAAAATCAGTCAGGCAGACAACAACAAGAATGATGTCATATCAAGCACAGTAGAACTCCAATAACTTCTTTTATAGTTCTATCTATCAATGGGAAATAGTCCACTCTTGTTACGGTCTTATGCACCCTATGTGAGTCTAGTATATCTGGTGAGAGTGAGATAGACGTTTCCCATAGTCTTCATCTAGTGCTGTGTTGGCACATCAGCACTATGTCACCCTAGGGATTCGTTTTCAACTAAGATAGATAGCTACAAATCGCCCACTACGATAGATAGCTACGTATTGTCCACTAAGATAGATAGCTACGTATTGTCACCTAACACAGATAGCTATGTATTGTCAACTGGGATAGATAGCTATGTATTGTCCACTAGGATAGATTGCTAAGTATTGTCCACTAGGATAGATAGCTACGTATTATCCACTAGGATAGATAGCTACGTATTGTCAACTAGGATAGATAGCTACGTATTGTCAACTAGGAGAGATAGCTACGTATTGTCCACTAGGATAGATAGCTACGTATTGACAACTAGGATAGATAGCTACGTATTGTCCACTAGGATAGATAGCTACGTATTGTCAAATGGAATAGATAGCTACGTATCGTCAACTAGAATAGATAACAAAGTATTGTCAACTAGTATAGATAGCTACGTATTGTCAAATGGAATAGATAGCTACGTATCGTCAACTAGAATAGATAACAAAGTATTGTCAACTAGTATAGATAGCTACGTATTGTCAAATGGAATAGATTGCTACGTATCGTCAACTAGAATAGATAACAAAGTATTGTCAACTAGTATAGATAGCTACGTATTGTCAAATGGAATAGTTAGCTACGTATCGTCAACTAGAATAGATAACAAAGTATTGTCAACTAGTATAGATAGCTACGCATTGTCTAGAATAGACCCGAACGTTGGTTCATTTTTATTTCAGCTGCCAGTTAAAGTAGGATTATCAACATTTAAATAAAAATGTCAGTATTTCGCATTGACATGACAGTCTATGCTTGCTTTTTTATTAAAATAAACTAAATGACGATACTATGAAACAAACCAAGTGCCCTGTTTGGCTTGTTCGCAGTAAATACATTTTGTCAGCGAATGTAATCATTCAGAACGCATTTGCTTATATCTTTGAGATTTGCGAGATCGAGAAAAACATTGTTTCCAGTGATACGTCTGCTTTGTGAGACACAGCATGTTTACAGAACATCCTGTGAGAAGATGACCTACCCTGTAAGTCGGCACCAACAAGTCTGAACATTCTTATTCAACGAAATTAACAAATTTTCCAAGAAAACGAACTTTCTAAATCATAATGGGACATAATTATTCATATGTGTGTGCTGTGAAAATATCTGGCGTAGTCTCCCCTAACGAACTAGCTCCCCATTTGTTTTATGAAAGTATTTATCCACTGGTTATGAAAATGTACACTCATATGTGTGTAACTTATTTAAACTCGAGCGTGACTTCTCTTACTGGATGGACTGTCAGCATGGCTAGGAAGAAAGTCATCGGCGGATCTCATAATCAAGTCTAAAGACAGGGAATTGTGGAGAGAAATGATCGCCTACGCCACGCGGCACGGCAATTGATTGATTTGATTGACTTCTCTTAATGCAGTTACAACTGTGTTCTAGTATGCTTCTGATTGTAATCAGTCACTTTTGAAATTAAAAAGTCATTTTATTATTGTTGTTATTCAACTGTATCGGGTATCCTTTTAATAGCAGAGGCGACGGAATCGTCACGTAAATTCATTATATTCAAATTGTGAAGGCAGTTCACTATCACCTGTTTACTCATACGCCGAAAATCAAACCTTGACCGTCTTGTGTAATGATTTCAAAGCTTGTTACTATCTTTTTCATTGGCGTGATAACAATTTCACGCAAGCAAAATTAATATTAATAATATTATCACTATTATTATTATTATTATTATTATAATTAGCGTTGACATTCATGATTCTCCATCGTGTGCGGTCCTTGGTGTTTTCGATCAGTTCAAATTATTTTCTTTATTTTTTTAATTGTCACCTGGTCAGTCCACTGAGATTTTTTTCTCTTGATCTTCCTCTCTTCCTTTTTTTTTTCCCTTGAATTTTCCAGTCACTAGTTAGTTCTCTAACTTCTGTCTTCTCATAACATGTCCAAGAAATTTTAACTGCCTTTTTTCGTATAATTTTAGCTACTTTCAGTTGCTCTGAAACTTCTTTCACCACCTCTGCGTTTGTTTTTCTCTCTGTCCAGAGTATTCTTTGCTTCTTTCTTTCTGTTGCTTCAGTTTCTTTTCACATTTTGGTTAACTGTCCAATGCTAAATATGTAGTGTTGATTTGAGAACAAAGAACGTTTTATTCAGTTCTTACCACCAGCTTATGTGAAAACAGAGTCATGAAATATAGCGCGACCATAAATTCCTTCTGTAGTTTTCTTGACAACTTACCCCACCCCCACCCAGAGTTTATAATTATAAAATTGAAAGCTTTTTTCGATAGCACATTTTTATTTATTGATTCAAAACTAACTTACAACTATATATCAAGTGTCGGAATTGATAACTGTTACTATCAAAGCATAATGTTACCATTATATGCTTACTTACTTTACTTTATTGTACCTTATCCTTCCTCTTATACTGCTAAGTGTTGAGTAGAGATGCAAATGGCGTTTTCGGACCAAATGGGTGGCCTCAATGACGGTCATGCCATAATTAGCGAGTCGAGTGTCTCTCTGATACCATCTACCCATCTCTTTCTGGGTCTTCCTCTTGTTCTGTGCCCTGTAGTTCTTTGGTTGAAAACTTTATCAGCTGGCTGTTTGTCATTCTCATTAAGTGCCCGAATCACATGGTTCTTTACTTCTATTTGTGTCGTAGACACGATGCAGTTCCTACCAACTGTCTTATGATGTCATTTCTTAACTTGTCACACCTGGTGACTTTTGCTGCTTTCTAAAGTCATCTTATTTCACATGCCGCTATTTTATTCTGTTGTTTCTTAGTAAGTGTCCATGTCTGGCATTGGTAGCACAATGTTGGTATGAATTATGCTATTAATTAGCTTTCTCTTAGTTTTAAGTGGGATATCGGAATGTGTAAGCAGCGGGGAGAGCTGGTATGCATCAGCATTGGCTCTTTGTGTTCTAACATCAATTTCTTTATCGAGCTTCTCTTCTTCATGTGAACATACATCCACGATACCTGAATTCTTTTACATGTTGGATTTTGCTGTCTTCAGTATAGACATTCAATGGGCTTGGTATTCTGCTAACTTTCATGGTCTCTGTTTTGTCAAAGTTGATTTTCATATAATAATGTTTACAGCTCTGAAGGAGATTATTCATATGATCTTGTAGGCAATTCGGGTTCTTGTGTGCTATACATTGGTCATCTGCGAACATTAATTTGTCCAGTTCTAGTGGTTTGGGTTTGATTCTTTCGCTATTTTGTCCACACAGATGATGAATAGTAATGGTGACAGCACTCAGTCTTGCCTGACTCCCGCTGTTACACAAAACCAGTCCGTAGTGCCTGCTGTTGTACTTACTGCACTTTGACTATTTGTGTACAATGGCGTTCTGTTTTCTAATAGATGTCCCGGTATCTCATATTCCTCTAATGCCACCCTTATTTGTGACAAACACCCAGTACAGACTGTAGATCAACACAAACAAATTCTACCCCTCAAAAACAGAACCATTTTTAACAAAGTTAAGTTTGTTCACAGAAATTCTGTCGCACAATGTTCCGCCTTACTTGTGGTCACTGTTTACGTATAATACTAAACATAACCAGCGTTTAAAAAACTGTCTTCTTCCTAAACCCAGGATTGATCTGTACAAGAAAAGCATTGCATACTCTGCAGTACAGCTCTGGAACATCCTCCCCTACCATTTAAAATCCATTGGTAATACTTCATCCTTTAACTTAAACCTGTTTCATTATTTACTTGCTTGTAATTATATGCCTCCATAAAATAACCAGCACTTTCTCAACACGTGACTCGCCAACCATCAAGTACTAAAATGACATAGTTAGAAAAGCAACTTGTTAGATATTGTTAGAAATTGTATTAATGTCTGTAACAAAACATACGTTAGAAGATCTGTATTTACAATGTATTTTTGTTTATGTATATGTCTGCGTATGTATGTGTGCGTAAGTGCTATTTTATTAGGTTAATTACTTCTTCTCTTTTACTTTGAATGTAATAGTTAAATCTTACACTCTTTTGATATGTTTTTTCCTAATTTAATTTGTATATTTGTACTAAATCAAGTGTGTGGGAAGAATGAAAGATGGAGTGATGAAGGGCAGAATGTAAGACGGGCCTGCGTGCCCAATTCTTTACCCGTGAATAATAAAGATTATTCATTCATTCATTCATTCACAACTAGTTACTTTTACCCCAGTCAAAATCTTTTTCTTGGTCCAAAAAGATAACGTTAAGTTCTTAGTCCACAAAGATAATCTTAAGTTCTTAGTCCACAAAGATAATCTTAAGTTCTTAGTCCACAAAGATAACGTTAAGTTCCTAGTCCACAAAGATAATCTTAAGTTCTTAGTCCACAAAGATAATCTTAAGTTCTTAGTCCACAAAGATAATCTTAAGTTCTTAGTCCACAAAGATAGTGTTAAGTTCTTAGTCCACAAAGATAATGGTAAGTTCGTGGTCATATTCAATGGCTTTTTTCACAGACTTGTCAGAGCGCAAGTATTGTATCAGTGGAACTTCTTCCTTTCGTGTATCCAAATTGTGCTTCGCTCAATTGAGTTTCTGTATTCTGTCTTGTTCTGCTTTCTAAATTC
>CM019707.1:9044086-9059631 GCA_009760885.1 Achatina immaculata
ATACAGAGAACCTACAGGAAGGATGCTTTATCAAAAGCACAAGTGCTTCGATGACACAAGACACTCAATGAACGAAGAGAGAGTGTCGAGGATGAACATTGTGCAAATCGAAGATGAAATCGATGCTCACTGTCTTTTGATTCTAAAAGTGTTCTCCACAAAGAGTTCGTACCACTCGGACAAATGGTCAACGCAGCATTTTCCGTGGAAGTGCTTAAATGGCTGAAAAACAGAATCGCGGGCGTCCGCCCGGAGATCGCCAACACTTGGGTTTTTCACCACAACAAAGCGTCCAGCTATGCATCGCTGCCAATGAGTTTCTGGTGAAACAAACCGTGGACACGCTGTGCCAACCTGCCTACAGCCCGGACTAGCCCTATTTGGCTTCTTTTGTTTCCCCGGCTCAAATAAACCTTGAAAAGCCATCATATTTTGGACTGTTAATGACGTGCAAGCTGCCGTGACGAGTGCTTTGAATGAGATCCCTGTTCAAGACATCCAGGCGTGCTACGACGCGTACAGAACTGCTGGCAATGGTGTAATGATGCTCAAGGATGTTATTTCGAGGAATTTTAAGTATATGTAAGTATATTTTTAAAAATCGAATTTAATTCATTACTTATTGGACACATCTTTTGTAGTCTATAAAACAGGGGTATATATATCTTTCTGAACTTCCATGTATTTCTTTATTATGCAAAAAATTGCCTCTCTTGTTCCGCTATTCTGTTTGAAACCAAACTGTTCTTCACTAACTTCTTTATCAGCTTGTTTTCTGTTCTTTCGACGATGACTTTGAGGAGAATTTTAGTCACGTGACTCATCAGACTTAAAGTCTTAGAACCTGAGCAGTCTGTGGTTTTTGCTTTCTTGGGCAATGCCATAAACTCTGAATGTTTCAGTTCTTGAGGTATATGTCCCAGACTGCATATATCATTACATGTTCCAGTTCTGGAGGTATATATCACAGACTGCATATATCATTACATATTTCAGTTCGTGAGGTATATGTCCCAGGCTGCGTATATCATTACATGTTTCTGTTATATTTTGTCGATTCCAAACTTCTTCAGCTCTTTTTTCATTTCTATGGTAATGCTATCTTATCCTGCTTATTTACCTTGACTAATCTTGTTTATGGATCTTTCAACCTCTGATTTCATTATTGGTGGACCATGTGTGTTCTTAGGGTTGGTTTTCTGTCTCTGTTATGTTCAAATAGGTCTCATATGTTCTGCTCATCCATTTTGCTATTTCATCTTCTTCTACTATTAACTGACCTCTTTTATTCTTGATAGCTCTCCTGTTGTTTGTCATATACTTCCTTTTGGTAATGAGTGCTGTTTCTTCAAGTAGCCCTCTTGCATTGTGAGTGTCTTATCTGCATATATGCCGTATTTCTTTGTCAGTATTTCCGTATTTCGGTAGATTCGTGTAGTTCGTGGAAGATACTGGCACGTATTGAATTCATGTAGTCTGTGGAAGACACCGGCAAGTATTGAATTAATGTAGTCTGTGGAAGACACTGGCAATTATTGAATTAATGTTGTCTGTGGAAGACACCGGCAAGTATTGAATTCATGTTGTCTGTGGAAGACAATGCTTTTACTGCCGGGGTCACACTAGTATTTCCTGGAGAATGATTTTCATCTTCCAAATAAATCCTTCCTCTTTTACTTTGTCTAGGTATTGTATAAGGATTGACAATACAATTAATATGTGATTTTATTGCCATTTATAAAAAAAGTTTATTTGAGTTATTAGCTTGTGATTTTTGTTAACTTTATAAATAGCTCAGTTTACTTAGCGATTTCCCTGGACGGCTACTGAAAGCATATATTTTACTACGTATTTTTCTTTTAAGTACAGTTTGTTTTTCTTAAATCAATGTCCCTCAAAACTGCTTAAGAATCACTGAAGTTTATTTCAATGAAGCATTCATACATTAAAAGTTATATCTACAAATAATGTGTTACCTAGCAACAAAGATGAGCTTATATAACTTTTTTGCATTTCTTTTTTCATCAGCGATTGCAAAAAGATTTAACCATTGGGAGCCGGCAAAGTCTATATAATACAGCGGTCTAACATCTAAACGTTCGGGAAAAAAATGATCTTAGTCCAGTCAAGGTCTTTTCATTTTTATATGATTCTTGTAACTTATATAATTGGATGCAGAGACCCATTAAAGAGTTTCCACATGGTATACAGTTCTCCAGACCTCCCATTCGGTTATCCGGGAGACAGACAATGGAACAATTCATCGTTCCTTAATGGCCCTGGCCCACGTCTCCCAGCCTCACAGAGCTTATTTCGGGAGCTCTCTGCCTGTGAGTGGCAAGGTTCTCTTGTCATAATCTTCCAAAACATCAGCGCATCTGCTCAAGAATATATCATAGGTCATTTTACTTCTGGGTTTCTGGTGTCTTATGTAAATTACGACTTTCACGACTGGAATGAAACTGAAATTGAAGATCTAATTTGGTTAAATTATTATCAAAAGAAGATACAGAATTTCGTGTTGGTTACCGAAAACTACGAAAGCGTTTTTAATGCCTCCCAGAGATTAATGGAGAAGAGCTGTGGACACGGGGAATTATTATCTAGTCGCCTCCGTTTTGTTCTTATAAACTTCGCTGCAAAAATGTCCAAAATAGATAACTATATGAAAAATTCCTTATTCGACAACGTTGCTTTGTTCTTTATCAACGAGGAGTTTCTTGTTCTTGAGGAAGTGTATACTCTAATGTGGAGGATTAACCGAGAGCGAGAGTTCCAGAGAATCTATGACATCGAGTCTGACATAATGGATAACCAAACTGACTTGTGCAACGTTTTTCCAAATATTAAAACAGGTCTCAACGGGCGAACGTTTGTTGGGCTGGCTAAAGAGTGGCAGCCAGAATTCTACATTTCTCAGAATCAATTTACAGGCGAACTGGAATATTCTGGATTTTATACAGACATTTTCAACGTCCTGGCCAGAACACTTAACTTCACCTACACTTTAGTACCACCTGCGGGCGAAGACACTCAGATTACATGGGATCGCTATGTGGAACATGTATCAAACTGTGATGTCGACTTTGGCATCAGTCTATTCCTGAACGAAGCAAAGTTTACTCACAATGTTTCAATGTCATTTCCGGTTTTATACAACAGTTACATTGGAGTGTACGTCAATAAGCAGAAGTCAGACCCATACAAGCTACTTCTTGTGTTTAAGCTCGAAACCATTGCGCTTATTTCCGGCAGTCTTTTGTACACAATGCTTCTGTATGTAATTTTCGTGCACGTTTTAAGCCAGACAGGCATGATGCCGGTCATAGAAAGCGAGGAGACGTCACAGGATGTTGCGAAAACTTTACAACAGGTTAAGATGCCAAGATCGTCAATATTTGAAATAGACTGGCAGAGCAAGTATCTACCCATAGAAGAAGCTCCTTTCTACATCTCAGAGCAAACGATTATACAACCCTATGACAACAAACTACTCAAGAAAGCCGAGATACGTAAGTCCCTCTCTACTAAGAAGGCAAGAGAACGAAATCATCTGAAAAGCTTTAAGTCTGACATTCCTTGTGCAAAATATGCAAAAACTGAGAAAATAAAAAGCAAAAATAACACCATGAAAGCTGCATCCAACGCTAGCAATAAAAACACTGAGATGACTTTCAGCTTAGAAAACAATGGCGTGTACCTAGGTCAGAGAGCAGAGCTGTATAATTCCAGTAGCCATTATAATGACAGCAGCCATATTATATCGACTTCACCAAGGACTTTGAAATAGTCACGACAGACCATGAAAGAGCACTAGAAATTAACTTTAAAGAGGTTACCTACAGTCTACATAAAGAATCTAGAGACACTGAAATTCCGCCATGGAAACATAGGAAAGGAACGTATTCTGAATTCCCCATGTCTAAATATGAATACTTAATAGACATTCTCTTCCGATTTTTCGGGACTCTGTTCAGTCAGGATACCTTACCCCCACCATTTCACTGGGCTCCTCGTGTGTTGTTGTCAGCCTGGTCTTTGGTGACTATAGTGATCATTGCAACCTACACAGGGAATCTAACGGCGGGTTTCATGGACAACAGCAGGACATCTTCGTTCAAAACATTTGACGAGATGATATCATATGGCACATTCACCTGGGGAGTCGATAACGAAACGACAGTCTACGCATTCTTGGGGTCTTCTAAGAAAGGAACTACCTTACACAGACTCTATGAAGGTCTTCAGCGTTTTTCCAAGAATAACCCAAGCGTTTTAGGAGACCTGAACAGCATGATCAAAAACTTAAAATCTGGAAAATTTGTAGCTCTCATTGCTAGTTTTACACTACAGTATCTGGAAGACTACACAGACTTAACAGACCTTACAGTTATCCAGGACCAGCTTCTTAGTGCCAACGGAGGGTTCATTTTTCCACAAAATTCCGAAATAAACCTGCTGATTTCCGAACAAATTGTCAAAATGGCTGACGCTGGAATTATAAACAGCCTGTTTCAGAGGCATTCAATAAGACACAACGCAACTTCCAGAAACTTGGAGAACACGTCCAGTATGTATCTTGACCTGGAAAACGTTATTGGACTATTCTACGTGTCTGGTTATGGGGCAGCAGTTTCACTCCTCATTCTGATAGGAGAGATGATTGTTCATAGGCTAAAGAACAACAAAACACATCCTGACTCTAGTTACATCCAAAGATATACATGAGCTTTAGTTTGCTTTCAGAAAGTTGTGTGGAGACAGTTCTTGGTGAACTCAATGTACGTAATGAGCACTAAACTACCGCATATTTTAGAGATTGCACTTGACAACATTCACTCACGGTTTTTAAACGATTAATAATTTAAGTTCATTAATTTAATGCTGTTTCTCGTCTTAAAATACTGTTTTTAAGCAGGCAAGTGTTAGCTTTTGTTTTCGTAACAAATTCTGCTTCTTTTGGGTAAATGGTACGAAGAGAGTGCCTTAATTTACCCTGCTCAACTTTGTATGTCACCTCCATAGGAAGAACAATGTCTATAACTCTGAAAATGTAGCAGAGTTACAGGGGAAGCCACAGTGGGGATAAGAAACTTCCTATCAACTTTCCTATGGTTCCACCCTTCGGATTTTATTTTTCGAGGTTTCCTCCCTCAGCTGTTGACTCCTCCGAGCACTCGAAGATGTGTCAGTTTCCATAGGGACTGTTAGTACCCGCTCACTGCTATAGGGTAGCAAGGTAGCTAGACCAGGCTGAGAAAAATAATATGATTAAGGAAAAGAAGTCTTTGAAAAGCAATGGACAGATTTTTCCAATGGCAGGCATACAGCGCTGTGCTAACTGACGTTAACCTGCTGACTTTACTGTGTTAATTGACTTTACTGTGCTAACTGACTTTACTCTGCTGACTTTATTGTGCTAACTGACGTTACTCTGCTGACTTTACTGTGCTAATTGACATTTCTTTGCTAACTGACTTTACTCTACTGACTTTACTGTGCTAATTGACTTTCCTGTGCTAACTGACTTTACTCTACTGACTTTACTGTGTTAATTGACTTTACTGTGCTAATTAACTTTATTGTGTTAATTGACTTCTCTGTGCTAACTGACTTTACTCTGCTGATTTTACTGTGCTAATTGACTTTACAGTTCTAATGGACTTTACTGTGCTAATTGACTTTACTGTGTTAATTGATTTTACTGTGCTAACTGACTTTACTCTGCTGATGTTACTGTGCTTATTGACTTTACAGTGCTAATTCACTTTACTGTGCTAACTGACTTTACTACGCTGACTCTACTGTGCTAACTGACTTTACTCTGCTGACTTTACGGTGCTAACTGACTTTACTCTGCTGACTTTATTGTGCTAACTGACGTTACTCCGCTGACTCTACTGTGCTAACTGACTTTACTCTGCTGGCTATACGGTGCTAACTGACTTTATTATGTTGACATTACTGTGCTAACTGACTTTATTATGTTGACATTACTGTGCTAACTGACTTTACTACGCTGACTCTACTGTGCTAACTGACTTTACTCTGCTGACTTTACGGTGCTAACTGACTTTATTCTGCTGACGTTACTGTGCTAGCTGACTTTATTCTGCTGACTTTACTGTGCTAGCTGACTTTACTGTGTTAAGTAACTTTAATGTGCTAAATGACTTTATTGTGCTAATTGACTTTACCGTGCTGACCTTACTGTGGGAACTGACTTCACTCTGTTAACTTTATAAATAGCTCAGTTTACTTAGCGATTTCCCTGGACGGCTACTGAAAGCATATTATATTTTACTACGTATTTTTCTTTTAAGTACAGTTTGTTTTTCTTAAATCAATGTCCCTCAAAACTGCTTAAGAATCACTGAAGTTTATTTCAATGAAGCATTCATACATTAAAAGTTATATCTACAAATAATGTGTTACCTAGCAACAAAGATGAGCTTATATAACTTTTTTGCATTTCTTTTTTCATCAGCGATTGCAAAAAGATTTAACCATTGGGAGCCGGCAAAGTCTATATAATACAGCGGTCTAACATCTAAACGTTCGGGAAAAAAATGATCTTAGTCCAGTCAAGGTCTTTTCATTTTTATATGATTCTTGTAACTTATATAATTGGATGCAGAGACCCATTAAAGAGTTTCCACATGGTATACAGTTCTCCAGACCTCCCATTCGGTTATCCGGGAGACAGACAATGGAACAATTCATCGTTCCTTAATGGCCCTGGCCCACGTCTCCCAGCCTCACAGAGCTTATTTCGGGAGCTCTCTGCCTGTGAGTGGCAAGGTTCTCTTGTCATAATCTTCCAAAACATCAGCGCATCTGCTCAAGAATATATCATAGGTCATTTTACTTCTGGGTTTCTGGTGTCTTATGTAAATTACGACTTTCACGACTGGAATGAAACTGAAATTGAAGATCTAATTTGGTTAAATTATTATCAAAAGAAGATACAGAATTTCGTGTTGGTTACCGAAAACTACGAAAGCGTTTTTAATGCCTCCCAGAGATTAATGGAGAAGAGCTGTGGACACGGGGAATTATTATCTAGTCGCCTCCGTTTTGTTCTTATAAACTTCGCTGCAAAAATGTCCAAAATAGATAACTATATGAAAAATTCCTTATTCGACAACGTTGCTTTGTTCTTTATCAACGAGGAGTTTCTTGTTCTTGAGGAAGTGTATACTCTAATGTGGAGGATTAACCGAGAGCGAGAGTTCCAGAGAATCTATGACATCGAGTCTGACATAATGGATAACCAAACTGACTTGTGCAACGTTTTTCCAAATATTAAAACAGGTCTCAACGGGCGAACGTTTGTTGGGCTGGCTAAAGAGTGGCAGCCAGAATTCTACATTTCTCAGAATCAATTTACAGGCGAACTGGAATATTCTGGATTTTATACAGACATTTTCAACGTCCTGGCCAGAACACTTAACTTCACCTACACTTTAGTACCACCTGCGGGCGAAGACACTCAGATTACATGGGATCGCTATGTGGAACATGTATCAAACTGTGATGTCGACTTTGGCATCAGTCTATTCCTGAACGAAGCAAAGTTTACTCACAATGTTTCAATGTCATTTCCGGTTTTATACAACAGTTACATTGGAGTGTACGTCAATAAGCAGAAGTCAGACCCATACAAGCTACTTCTTGTGTTTAAGCTCGAAACCATTGCGCTTATTTCCGGCAGTCTTTTGTACACAATGCTTCTGTATGTAATTTTCGTGCACGTTTTAAGCCAGACAGGCATGATGCCGGTCATAGAAAGCGAGGAGACGTCACAGGATGTTGCGAAAACTTTACAACAGGTTAAGATGCCAAGATCGTCAATATTTGAAATAGACTGGCAGAGCAAGTATCTACCCATAGAAGAAGCTCCTTTCTACATCTCAGAGCAAACGATTATACAACCCTATGACAACAAACTACTCAAGAAAGCCGAGATACGTAAGTCCCTCTCTACTAAGAAGGCAAGAGAACGAAATCATCTGAAAAGCTTTAAGTCTGACATTCCTTGTGCAAAATATGCAAAAACTGAGAAAATAAAAAGCAAAAATAACACCATGAAAGCTGCATCCAACGCTAGCAATAAAAACACTGAGATGACTTTCAGCTTAGAAAACAATGGCGTGTACCTAGGTCAGAGAGCAGAGCTGTATAATTCCAGTAGCCATTATAATGACAGCAGCCATTATTATATCGACTTCACCAAGGACTTTGAAATAGTCACGACAGACCATGAAAGAGCACTAGAAATTAACTTTAAAGAGGTTACCTACAGTCTACATAAAGAATCTAGAGACACTGAAATTCCGCCATGGAAACATAGGAAAGGAACGTATTCTGAATTCCCCATGTCTAAATATGAATACTTAATAGACATTCTCTTCCGATTTTTCGGGACTCTGTTCAGTCAGGATACCTTACCCCCACCATTTCACTGGGCTCCTCGTGTGTTGTTGTCAGCCTGGTCTTTGGTGACTATAGTGATCATTGCAACCTACACAGGGAATCTAACGGCGGGTTTCATGGACAACAGCAGGACATCTTCGTTCAAAACATTTGACGAGATGATATCATATGGCACATTCACCTGGGGAGTCGATAACGAAACGACAGTCTACGCATTCTTGGGGTCTTCTAAGAAAGGAACTACCTTACACAGACTCTATGAAGGTCTTCAGCGTTTTTCCAAGAATAACCCAAGCGTTTTAGGAGACCTGAACAGCATGATCAAAAACTTAAAATCTGGAAAATTTGTAGCTCTCATTGCTAGTTTTACACTACAGTATCTGGAAGACTACACAGACTTAACAGACCTTACAGTTATCCAGGACCAGCTTCTTAGTGCCAACGGAGGGTTCATTTTTCCACAAAATTCCGAAATAAACCTGCTGATTTCCGAACAAATTGTCAAAATGGCTGACGCTGGAATTATAAACAGCCTGTTTCAGAGGCATTCAATAAGACACAACGCAACTTCCAGAAACTTGGAGAACACGCCCAGTATGTATCTTGACCTGGAAAACGTTATTGGACTATTCTACGTGTCTGGTTATGGGGCAGCAGTTTCACTCCTCATTCTGATAGGAGAGATGATTGTTCATAGGCTAAAGAACAACAAAACACATCCTGACTCTAGTTACATCCAAAGATATACATGAGCTTTAGTTTGCTTTCAGAAAGTTGTGTGGAGACAGTTCTTGGTGAACTCTATGTACATAATGTGCACTAAACTACCGCATATTTTAGAGATTGCACTTGACAACATTCACTCACGGTTTTTAAACGATTAATAATTTAAGTTCATTAATTTAATGCTGTTTCTCGTCTTAAAATACTGTTTTTAAGCAGGCAAGTGTTAGCTTTTGTTTTCGTAACAAATTCTGCTTCTTTTGGGTAAATGGTACGAAGAGAGTGCCTTAATTTACCCTGCTCAACTTTGTATGTCACCTCCATAGGAAGAACAATGTCTATAACTCTGAAAATGTAGCAGAGTTACAGGGGAAGCCACAGTGGGGATAAGAAACTTCCTATCAACTTTCCTATGGTTCCACCCTTCGGATTTTATTTTTCGAGGTTTCCTCCCTCAGCTGTTGACTCCTCCGACACTCGAAGATGTGTCAGTTTCCATAGGGACTGTTAGTACCCGCTCACTGCTATAGGGTAGCAAGGTAGCTAGACCAGGCTGAGAAAAATAATATGATTAAGGAAAAGAAGTCTTTGAAAAGCAATGGACAGATTTTTCCAATGGCAGGCATACAGCGCTGTGCTAACTGACGTTAACCTGCTGACTTTACTGTGTTAATTGACTTTACTGTGCTAATTCACTTTACTATGCAATTTACTTTACTGTGCTAAGTGAGTTTACTGTGCTAATTGACATTATTGTGTTAGTTGACTTTATTGTGCTAACTGATTGTACTCTGCTGACTTTATTGTACTAACTGACATTACTCTGCTGACTTTACTATTCTAAATTACTCTACTGTGCTAATTGATTTACTACGATAATTGACTTTACCATGCTAATCCACTTTACTGTGTTAACTGACGTTACTCTGCTGACATTACTGTGCTAACTCACTTTACTCTGCTGAATTTACTCTGCTGACTTTATTGTGCTAACTGACTTTATTGTGCTAATTGGCTTTTCTGTGTTAATTGACTTTACTGTTCTAATTGGTATTCCTATGTTACCTGACTTTACTATGGTAGTTTACTTTACTGTGCTAATTGACTTTGCTGTGCTAATTAACTTTACTGTGCTAATTAACTTTACTGTGCTAATTGACTTTATTGTGTTAATTGACTTTACTGTGCTAATTGATATTACTGTGCTAATTGACTTTACTGTGCTTATTGACTTTTCTGCGCTAATGGACTTTACTGTGCTAATTGACATTTGTGTGCTAATTTACTTTACTATGGTAATTGTCTTTACTGTGCAAATTGATTTTACTGTGCTAATTGTCTTTACTATGCTAATTGACGTTACTGTGCTAATTAACTTTACTGTGCTAACTGACATTACTAATAGACTTTACTGTGCTAATTCTCTTTACTGTGCGAACTTATTTTACTGTACTAATTGACTTTACTGTGCTTGTGCTAATTGTCTTTTCTCTGCTAATTGATTTTACCGTGCTAATTGTCTTTACTGTGCTAATTGACGTTACTGTGCTAATTGAACTTACTGTGCTAATTGACTTTACTGTGCTAATTGACTTTACTGTGCTAGTTGTATTTACTGGCAAGTTGACTTCACTGTGCTAATTGACGTTACTCTTCTAATTGTCTTTACTCTGCTAATTGATTTTACTGTGCTAATTGCCTTTACTGTTCTAATTGATGTTACTGTGCTAATTGACTTTACTGTACTAATTTTCTTTACTGTGCTAATTGACGTTACTGTGCAAATTAACTTTACTGTGCTAATTGACTTTACTGTGCTGATTGATTTTACTGTGGTAATTGACTTTATTGTGCTAACTGACTGTACTCTGCTGACTTTATTGTACTAACTGACTTTACTCTTATGACTTTACTGTGCTAAATGACTTTACTGTGCTAATTGAACTTTACTGTGCTGACTTTACTGTGCTAACTGACTTTACTCTGTTGATTTTACTGTGGTAACTGACTTTACTCTGCTGACTTTACTGTGCTAACTGACTTTACTGTGGTAATTGGCTTTACTGTGTTAACTGACTATACTGTGCTAATTAGTTTTCCTATGTTAACTGACTTTACTATGGTAGATGACTTTACTGTGCTAATTGACTTTACTGTGCTAATTAACTTTACTGTTCCAACTAACATTACTGTGCTAACTGACTTTACTATGCTAATTGACTTTACTGTGTAACTAACGTTTATGTACGAACTGACTTTTCTGTCCTAAATGACTTTACTGTGCTAAATGACTTTACTGTGTAACGAAACTTTTATGTGCTAACTGAATTTACTGTGCTAATTGACTTTACTGTGCTTATTGACTTTACTGTGCTAATTGACTGTACTGTGCTAATTGACTTTACTGTGCTAAATCTTTGTTGTTTCTCTCTTGAAAATGTATTTTGATAACTTTACTACAATTAATGTGTAAGAATGTGAAAACAGGTGTACTGTATGCATTTGGTTTCGCTATATGATAAATAAGGTCTCTCATGGCGAAGGTCGGGGGTTCGAATCCGGCCGGCGGCACCCCAGTCACCCAGCTGTAGAAATGGGTACCCGACTTCTTCTGGAGTTGGGGAAGGAAAAGTCGGCCAGGCATGATACTGACCATATCACCCTATAGTGTGCTGACAGGTCAAGGAAAATATGGGCACTAACACCATATCCCTATGTGCCTCTAAGGCATGACAGGGTTACCTTTACTTTTACTTTTTTTTTATATGATAAATAAGCGGATAACAGAGAGATATGACCATTTTTTTCGGTTTCTGTCTAACCTTTTCTATATTTTTTACGGCATAATCTACCTGTAGTAACTGGTGATGCATGTTCCGTGATACAGTTATGGTTCTTGGATGGATGTTTGAATGTTTAAAGAGTCTGAATTTTTCTCTCTCAAAAAATAAAGCTTGCTCTGATGCTTAGATTGTTTGTTCTAGGAAACTAGATCTCTGTTCTCTGAAGTATCTTAGCATTTGTCAGTTTACTGTTCATAATTCGCATCCGTAGAACAAGATATGCTCAGTGTTGCATTTTAGAACTCATTTTTGTATGATATCCAAGATTAGGCAAGATTATAAACTGTAGAGAGAATAACTATAGCAATCCTAGCGTGACAAAGATTACGTCAAATATAACAGCAGTGCTTCTGTTAAGAGACTCCGTTTAAATGCTTTCAGGGATTTTAAAGAAAGAAAGTTTAGTCTGAATGGGTGCCATCAAAAGGGAAATAAAACTGCAAGTACTCAGCTTCACATTTACGGCAGATTTTCGACAGACGACAAGTTAGGATGCACATAACCATCGTTTCATGGACTGGGCATAAACTGTTAGTATAGGAGATGTTCAGGGAGAGAAAGAGTTCAACTTTCCCTACTGCGAGATGAGGAGGCGGGGTGTGAACCTGACATCTGTCCAGAGTAAATGGTGTACAATTGAAGTAATGTTCCAGCGAAACCGAGACTTAGCTACATCTTTTCAAGTACGATGGATGAATGGATGGATGGATGGATGGAAGGATGGATGGATGGATGGATGGATGTATAGATAGATGGATGGATGGATGGATGGATGGATGGGTGGATGGATGGATGGATTAATGTATGGATAGATGGATGGAGGGACGGATGGATGGATGGATGGATTAATGGATGGATGGATGGATTAATGGATGAATTGATGGATGGATGGACGGACTGACGCATGGATGGATGGATGGATGGATGGATGGACGGACGGACGGACGAACGGATGGATGGATGGATGGATGGATTGATGGATGGATGGATGGACTGACGGTAGGGTGTAGAATAATGCAGGGAATGTAGGAGGTAATGATGGCTTACTATATTTAAGAAAGAAAGATGAATGAACTGACAGACAGCACTGGCTGAAAAAAAGGTAAGAAAAAGAACTGTGAATAATTAAAAGCAAAATGTATGTTACAAGTTTATCTTCATACTAATATGTTACAAGTTTATCTTCTTACTAATATGTTACAAGTTTATCTTCTTACTAATATGTTACAAGTTTATCTTCTTACTAATATGTTACAAGTTTATGTTCTTACTAATATTCAAATATTTTCAGACATAAACTTGAATATTTGGGAGTAATTTTGATAGTTAGCCTGAACAGTTGTGAATATTTTCAGACATTAACACAGATACGTTTGAAAAACCAGTTAGTGATCAGTCTAAAGTTGGTGACATAAATCTACAGTCAGTTGTCAGTCTAAAGCTGGTGACATAAGTCTACAGTCAGTGGTCAGTGTAAAGCTGCTGACATAAATCTACAGTAAGTTGTCAGTCTAAAGCTACTGACATAAATCTACAGTTTGTCTAAAGCTGTTGGTGGAACCTTTAGCCCTATCTGTTCTTCATAAATAGCAAATGCTGAGGTTTCATTTACTTCTAAAAGTAATTGACACACGCCAGAAAGAGTCCCTTTCGTTTTCATCAAACGCAAGACGTTTCATTGTCTTTCTTTTACATATATTCTCTTTATTTTCTGCTAGCGGGCGATGCTTATTTTGAAGTAAATCCCACTACGGACAACATGGAGGTTAAAGGCTGAGCACGTATCGGAGTGTTCTAAGTGTAAGGAGGTCCATCTCTAGGCCAGCAGCAGAGCATGGCCGTTCTTCAAGTTCAAATTCAATACATGAAATGGCCTGTCTAGTTTCTGATTGTTTTCACGATCCCGTCAGTACAGACGTGGCAACATCTTTTTACTTCGTTTTCCCGGAACCGTGAGCTGGTGTTCTCTGAAGCCGATGCGGTGAAGACGTGGAGACACAGATCGTGTGAGCTTTGGAGCGGGTTATGGCGGCTATTTCTTCCAGTCACAGCGTGCAGATAAAACACAGGGGCTATGTAAGGCTTATTAGCAGGCTCCAGTACCACGTGGGCTATGGTCATCCCTGCCCCCTTTAGCCAGGCTAGGACTGTTACTGGGAGGTACCAACGGAGAGGTGGGGGTAGGCTTTTGGTCAGCTATGTCTCGTCAACTCTGACACCAGCATGTCAACTATGGGTCGATAACTGACAAAACGGACAGCGACCCCCCCCCCCTTCTTCCCCCACCCCCTCAAGCGACGTAAATAAAGTCAACATAAGTAAGGGGATCGTAGCTAAGACCCACGTAAATAAAATCAACATAAGTAAGGGGATCGTAGCTAAGACCCACGTAAATAAAATCAACATAAGTAAGGGGATCGTAGATAAGACCCACGTAAATAAAATCAACATAAGTAAGGGGATCGTAGCTAAGACCGATGTAAATAAAATCAACATAAGTAATGGGATCGTAGCTAAGACCGACGTAAAACAAGATTAGACGCGTACATATGCTAGGTAGAACATATCTCTGGACGTAGTACTAATGAAACTGCAAGAAAACCTAAACTTAAGGCAAACTTATCTTCTGAAAGCTCCACAAGAGGCACAAACGCAAGAAGTAAGTGGACATAAAGTTAGTTTAGAATATAAACTTTACTCACTACAAGAAAAACTTACGAAAATCCATCAATGGTGCAGGCATCATACACATCCTTCAGTTCGCTCCGTGTGTAGTACGAATGAATCTGGAATCAACATTTTCAAGAAGAAGTTAATATTAACGGGGGAGGAATAAAGCTATACAGACAATACTGAGAGCTGAAAACGTTTATGATATTTTGAAAAACATGAGTATAAACCAGAGAAAACGAAAGTACAGAGCATGACCGCAGAATATGTTTCGTTATACCACAAAACACAGCGGGCTTTCTCCTTCACATATGTCATTTTGATCCTGACTGTTGTAGGCTAGCAGGGCATATTTAAAAACAAAACTCTATGTTTATGAAAAAGCACAAAGTATATATTTCAAGTATTGTTTTGCGACCAATCTGTTACTCCGGCTACACATTTCTAACGCTCATTCATGTTGCTACAAATTTCTAACGCTCATTCATGTTGCTACAAATTTCTAACGCTCATTCATGTTGCTACAAATTTCTAACGCTCATTCATGTTGCTACAAATTTCTAACGCTCGTTCATGTTGCTACAAATGCTGATGTTCTCTGTAATTTTGTTATAGAAATGTGTCTTTTTTTTTACAAGGCGTTTTTAAAACCCGGTGAAACTCATATTTTGTGATGCTGTCAAACATCGTTTTCACAAAATGTTTCTGTCTTAACTGATTATTTTAATATACAGAATGAACACACAATCTTCGCTAATTTCAAACATTTATCACATAAAAACTATGCTAAGTACAAACCATAAAATCCCTTGATGAGGTTGAATAGCTTGCCGAAAACATGAAAACTTGGCGAACTACCATGCGAGCCCTATC